>JAQZBX010026764.1:0-28762 GCA_029593785.1 Cabassous unicinctus
TCTATAAAACACCCAGACTGGACTCTTTAGAAAGTCAATGACATGAAAATAAATAAGTAAATAAGTTGTAGGCCTGTTCTAGGTTACCCAGTACTAAAAAGACACAAAAACCAAATGCAATATGTGAATCTTGATTGAATCCTAGTTAAAATAAATACAGAAAACTGCAGAAGACATTGTTGGGACAACTGAGGAATTTCAAATGTTGATTGGATTTAGATTATATAAGGGACATGTTCGTTTTCTTAGGTATAAGAGAGACATTGTGGTTATGTAGGAGGGTATTCTTAGGAGATGCATGCTGAAGTATTTAAAGTGTGATGATGTCTACAACTTTCACAAGGTTCAGGAAAAAAATTATCTATTTTCATATGCATTCATATACACAAACATGCAAACCCACATGCACACATACATAGATATACCTATATGTATACAATTCAGGATAGTGTGTGTGTCTAGATAGAGAAAGAATTTAAAATAAAATAAAATAAACTGGTCATATCACTCCCTCTCTCTGACTGACCCAAAGCTACCCGAAAGGGAAGTAAGGGTACACGATATGCCAGAGGGTGATGAGTTTGTGTAGTCTGAGCTAAAAGAATCTGTTTTCTAGAATCTGGCCTCCCTCCTGATAGGGGCTTGGAGGAAAATCCCATCATTTCTAGATGTCTTCATTTTCCATTTCACAAAATTGACATTTTAATTGCCGTTCTCAGAGGGTCTCTCTGAGGATTCACTAATTAACATCTGTAAATAGGGAAGCAGATGCAGCTCAAGGGATTGAGCTTCTGCTGACGCTATGGGCAAGCTCAGCGAGCTGACGCAACGAGATGATACAACAAGGAGACACAAAGAGGAAAGACAATAAGACACACAACAAAGCAGGGAGCTGAGGGGCCTCAAGTGACTGAGCACCTCTCTCCCACATAGGAGGTCCCAGGTTCAGTTCCCAGTGCCTTCTAAAGAGAAGATGAGCACACAGCAAATGGACACAGAGAGCAGACAGCGAGTGCAAACAATGGGGGGGGGGGGGGGAGGAATAAATAAACAAAAAATCTTTTTAAAAAATCTGTAAATATTTTAAAGCTGAAAATCATTATGAAAATCAGATGTGCAAATATCAACACGTGCCTGGGATAAGTAGGTAATGCTGGTGTCAATGTTGAAGAGATTTGATAAAAGTCTGGTGAGGTTCTCTTTGGAAATTGCCCTTACAGAAGTATGACTCGGAGTGAGACCCCAGCCAGTGGCACAACACACACACTCCGAGAGAGGCGATGTGACATGGAGGAAGAGCACTGAACACGAGACCAGAAGATCTGGATGTACGCTCTGACTTAGCCATGTTTTTGACCTGCAGCCTTTGAACAAGTATCTGGTATGGGAACCTAGTTTACCTTTGCTGAATTCAGTGGTATTTCATTGCATCATAAATTATGGCTAGGCATTCACCGAAGCTGCATAGTTTCATTAAATACTTGTCAGAAAATGTGACCAGGTCACCTTTCTAGCTTTCCAAAGACCTGCCCCATATTTCAGCCACACTCCAATCTTCAGTCCAATCCCAGGTCCCGGCTCATTAGAATTGCTATATTCTAACAAGAGGACCATACACTAGTAAAAGGCGTTTAGATTTTTCAAGACGCTTTGCCAACCACTCTCTCAGTTGACACTCCTGAAAGTCCCATGAAATAGAGCAGAGAAATATGGCTTTTGCAAGAGAGTGAATAACGGCTCAGAATATCCTGGCCAAGGCCACACAACTGCATCACAGAACTGGGAACAGAATCCAGCCCATCAATCTATTTGTCACCACAGTCCTGGGCCACACAGTGCCTTCCTTCCAATAACTACTCTGTGACTCCTTTTACTAAACCCCAAACCCACCCAGTCCTGCAGGCCATCAATAGCCTTATCTCTGCCTGCCAATGTGGCCCAAGCCCCTCTCCCAGCAAGCTTTTCTCCTGACCCAGGCTGTCCTGTGAAGCTTCAAAACTTCTGGAAAGTGGCAGAGAAATTCACAGGCAATAATCAGCATGTGATGAAGATAAAATTCCATTGTTCATTTTCTACTAGGTTGTTGGTAGCCAGGGGGTCTGAACAGTTTGTCTAGACATACAGAACGCTAAAACAAGACAGAAACGAGGAAGTGGTCTCATCCAATGGTTCCCAAAGCTGACTTCCCATTGGATCTCCTAGACAGTTCGTTAAAAGGGAGGATTTCTGTGCGCCTCCTCCAGGGATTTTGATTCTGTAGATCTGAGGGTGGGCCTGGGAATCTGCATCTTTACCAAGCTCCCCAGGTGGCCCCTCTAGAGCTGGGGCACTGAGCAGCAACGTGGAGCCACTGACCTGCGGAGGGAACTGGTTACCAGAGATGAAAGAGGCCTGCCCAAGGTCACACAGCTGGACAGTGATTTATAGCTTTCTAATCAAGTTCACAAACATTAGCACATCATCCCTATACAGTAAGTGAGAAGCCACATCTCCGGTCATTCTCAGAGAGAAAGGAGGTCCTTTGTACTCTCTACGGACCCTCTCCCTGTCCCAAAGGGCTGAAATTGTCATTTGGTTTAGGCTAAAATCAGGGTGATTAGGAAATATAAACTAAGCTACCACGTTTAACATCAACTGAGCATTAAAAAGTTCCAGAATCTGTTGATGGGAATGTAAGATGGTGCAACCACTGTGAAAAACAGTTTGGTGGTTCCTCAGAAAGTTAAGTATAGAATTACCGTATGACTCAGTAATCCCACTTCTAGATACATGGCCAAAAGAATTGAAAGCAGGGATTTGAATGGGTATTTGCACACCTGCGTTCAAAGTGGCATTATTCACAATTGCTGAAAGAAAGAAGCAACCTAAGTGTCCACTGACACATGAATGGTTAAATAAAATGTGCTACATCCCTAGAATGGAATATTATTCAGCCATGAAAATCAATGAAGTTCTGATACATGTGACAACATGGATAATCCCTGAAGACATCATGTTGAGTGAAACAAGCCAGACACAAAAGGACAAGTATATGATCTCAATGATATGAAATAACTAGAATAAGCAAATTTGTAGAGTCAGAAACAAGAATACAGGTTATCAGGGGCCCTGGTGGGAGAAGGGAATGGAGAGCAAATGCTTAATTGACAAAGAATGGGGTGATGGAAAAGTTTTGGTAATGATGGTGTTGATGGTAGCACAACTTGAGAACGAAATTAACAGCACTGAATTATGTATTTTAATACAGTTAAAAGGGGAAATTTTCAGTTGTGTTACCACAAGAATAAAATTTTTTTT
This sequence comes from Cabassous unicinctus, assembly GCA_029593785.1. Classification (NCBI taxonomy): domain Eukaryota; kingdom Metazoa; phylum Chordata; class Mammalia; order Cingulata; family Chlamyphoridae; genus Cabassous; species Cabassous unicinctus. The sequence goes on from JAQZBX010026764.1 coordinate 3,298, forward strand.
AAAATAGCAACATAGGACTGTACCACACAAAGAGTGAACCCTAATGTAAAACAATAGACCATAGTTATTAGTACAATAATAGTAATATTCTTTTATCAGTTGTAACAAAGGTCCCACACTAATGGAAAGTGTTAATAATGGGGGGGCACTCTATTTTCTGCATGATTTTTCTGTAAATCTACAACTTCTATAATTTAAAAAAATTTTTAAACCATCAAAATTTTAAAAAAAATAAAAATAAAGTTCCAAAATGTCTTTGGGTTATCAATTCAGAGAAGTTTCCAAGAAATGTTATTTTTGATCCTTAAAGGCACAAATAAAATCTTGTGTTAAAATTTATTGCCACAGAATGCCAGAATTCACAAATAATCTTGCCTCTCTTTATAAAAAGCTGATGGGTTTTGATTTTTCAAAAGGAAACCTTTGAAAAGAGATACAAAGAGGGAAATAAAACACCACATTTTGGAGCAGTTGAGCTGATGGCATAGCCACCACCCTGATGTTTCATTAAAGAAAATAACCTTTGCCCTTGCCTGTGTCTTAGAAGGCAGGATTCTGGAGGTCAGAGGTTAATTGGTCTAGAAATGATAATATGTTTATCAGCAAAATAAACTGAGAAATAATGTATGAGCACAGGCCAATCTCTTCTCACTGTCTCAAATTCCTAGGAAAACACAAGGAAATTGACAATCCGTGCAGTCTTCACACGCACTAAAAAGGCCATTTTTCCTTTTTTGTGAACCAAAGAGGACTGTGCCAATACAAACTTCTGCTTTTCATCTTTTGAGTAGTCCGGGCAACAGAGCTATCTCTGACTCCGGGACATGTTTTTAGAGGCATTGGATCCTCTTCACACAAAATTAATTAAGGGCATATTTTCAAATCTTTCCTAAGTGCCCCCCCCCCACCGCCCTGTTGCTCCCAACCCGACTTCCACCCGCTGCTTGCTAAATTAAACAGTTGTGCAAGATCTCTGTGCTAGGATACTGTAAAGAGAGCACTCAATTAGACGTCACCTAAGGTGGGTTCTAAATTCAGATTTGCTACCCTTTGTGTGATACGGGGCAAGTTAACTCTCTGACCTTGGTTTTCTCATGTATAAAACACATGACACAATGGCCTCTTAAGTCTTTGAAATGACACTTGTATTTTTTAAAAGAACAAGATAGAAGGTCTTTAAAAATACAGTTAAAGGAAGAGGATGTGGCTCAACCAGTTGGGCACTCGCCTACCACACGGGAGGTCCTGGGTTCTGTCCCAGTGTCTCCTAAAAGAAGACGAGCAGACGCCGCTTCCCGCTGCAAGGAGCTAGACGCCAATTCCTGGCGCAACGAGCAGATGCCACAAAATGCCACAAGCCAGCAGACACCACAGCCCGTGGAGAGCTGATGTGGCTCAGGCTGTTGGGCACTCACCTCTCATGTGGGAGGTCCCGGGTTTGGTTCCCGGTGCCTGTGGAAAAGGCGAGCAAACAGTGAACAGACAGAACCATCTGGGGGAGGTGGGAGGGGATAAATTAAAAATATTAAGTAAATAAATAAATCTTAAAAAGAAAAAAATACAGTTAACCCTATCTGGCTGACAGAAGAAGGAAGCAAAGGAAGAAGAAGATAAGGCCAGCAGGAAATGAATGCACTTTCCTTCAGGCAAACATTGCTGCTGCAGAAGTGTCTAGAGCACCCCACAATGGGGTCCCTGCGACCTTACGCAAGTGGAGAGCAGCCTAAGCTGGGAGAAACAGAACTGGGACTGGCACACAGGGCTTCTGACTCCAAGCACAGAGCCGCCACTAGCTGTGTGACCTTTAGAAAGCACTTGAACATCTCTGACCATCAGTTTCTTCATCTACAAAATGCGGGAGTTGGGTTACATGGTCTTTATCGTCCCAGGGACTGTGTTAGTGAGACAGCTGGGCATTGTTAATTGATAAGGAAGCATTTCAAAGAGGATCCATCTGCTTTTAATTAAATCCCATTCGCAACATCTTTATAAATGCTCTGGGCCTAGGAGATATATTAGGAGATCCTAAAAACATACATATTGAAGCCATATGGCAATGTATAATGTACAGATCCAATTAAATAGAATTAAACCAGTGATGACTGGTGAGACTAGGTTTGAAAGATTTGGGAACCGAGTTGAAGTTTCCTGGGCATCAGAAAAGTAGGAGAGTATTTTCAATGGAAATTGGATGTTTGCGGAAACGTCATTCTAGAAAACTGACATTCCACAGACCCTGACAGAGTCCAAGGAAGTAAGGAAAATAAGAAAGCGGAAGCCAGAGCTGAAATAGGAGAAATGGTTGGGAACGCAATCCATAGGGATTGAGGAGTGGGAGGAGGAAGCACAAAACTTGAAGCAAATGACAATTCCTACCCACAGCTCCACGTATACCCATGTTTTTTTAAAAAGAGTCAACATCTGGTTAAAATGAACAAGGTCAACTTGAAGGGGGAAATAAATCACAAAGCAAACCCCTTTAAAGGAACATAATGGAAAGGTGACCAGGGTGGGGAGAAGGGGGGAACAATACATAGCACAGTTCTGTCTTGGTATACACATGCTAGTATATACACCCAAGGTATGGGTGAAAGTATCGAAACAGATTGCTCATAACACACTGGAAAACTCATTTCAGGGACCATATGCCTTAAGGGGACAACTGGGATGGTAGCACCATTTGCTTCAGCTTTCCTCCGTTTTTCCCGTTCTTTTCAGAAGTCATCCAAAACATTTTTTTGTGAGGAGAGGGGAGTTCTAATTACTACCATGCGTAGATGCCACTTCTTCTACGTAGATCCGCAAGCCTTCCAAATGCGGATTTGGTGGCCTTGAGTTCCTGCACCCTGAGCGTACTAATGGGAACACTTTTCACACTGCCTTCTGATTGCCTCACTTACTTGTCTGCAGCCCTAACAGAGCATAAATTCCAGGAGACAGGAGCCACCTGCCTTGTTTCCAGCTGGATCCCTCAGGCTGACACAGTACCTGGTACCTTAACAGGCTCTAACCAAATATGTGTTGCTTAAATGAAGTCAGCACTGGAAGATGAAACAGAGGCTCATCTGGAGACGTTGACATCGATCCTGTAGGCACACAGGCCACTTGAAACAAGAGTGTGGCACAATCAAATTTGCATTTTAGAGACACATCTGTGGTAGACTTATGAAAGGCAGACTAGAAGCATGCAAGACTGAAAGAGGAAGCCGAGGTCCAGGTGAGGCAATGAACTCCAAACAAAGACAAGTGCAGCGGGAATAGAGAGAGAACTGTGTCTCAGCAATATTTTGCAGGTAGGTATGCAAGGATGCAATGACAAAATCGTGGTGACTAATTAGTGCCATTTGCTACTTTAGGGAAGACAAAAAGGAAGAAGAGAATTAGTTCAATTTTGGATTTGCAGAGTTTAAGGTGTCTTTCACCCCAATAGCTTCCTCCTTGGATCTCCACCCAGTAAATGAGATCCAGGATACCTTACAACGCCCTCATTCAGCATCACTGAATGACAGATAAATGTAAGTGGATTTCTACTTAGCAAGGAGGTACCAGTATTTTTTTTAATTTTTTTAACTTTTCTTTTTGAAACAATTGCAAAGAAAAATTGGAAAGACAGAACCAAAAAGTCATATACCTTTCGCCTCGCTTCCCCAAGTGTTGCCATCTTACAGAACAATAGTATGCTTATCAATCAGATTATTAATTAATTGTAGGATTATCAGTTGCGTTATTAATTAATTGTAGGATTAATAATTGTACCACATCTAGTACATAAAGGGCACTCAATAAAGGCTTGTGAAAGAACGAATAAATGAATGAATGAAAAATAACGTTAAAAGGGGAAGAAAGCTAACATCCAGTGAGTTACACTACAGAAGCTAAATTAGGAACTTTATTTGGGTTATCTCGTTTCGTCTTCATTACAACCTGTGACGCCAGCAATAGCTCTGATTTTCAAACAAGGAAATTAAGGGTATAGAATCTTTGTCGACTTAAACATGCTGGGTGGTTTGAAAAAAGGAAAAGAACAACCTCATGGGTTGTTTCTCACCAGGAAGGACTCTCCTCATCCTCAGAAGTATGGGAAGAACACACACAGGCGCGCCGTCAGGCCCCGCGAGTGGGGGAGCCCCCAGGTCCTGCGTGCGGGTGTGCCAGGCCCCGCGGAGCCACGCAGCAAGATGATGACATAACGGGAGAGAGACACAAGGGAAAGCCAAGATGAAACGAGGTGGCGCAGGTGGCAGAATGCCTCTCTCCCACATCGGAGGTTCCCAGGATCGAATCCTGGTGAAGACAGAAGGAGAAGGATGAGAAGAGAGGGCAGGAAACAGACACAGAGAATTACCCAATGAATGGGCAAAAACAGCAAAAACAGGGGTGGGGGTGGGGTTTAAAATGGATAAAAGGAAAATAAATAAATAAGTCTTTAAAAAAAAAAAAAAAGAAGTATGGGAAGAAGGGCCCATTTTCCACACCACTGCCCCTCACCTGGCAGGATGTACAACAACCCAGAGGACCCCTGCGTCTCAGAACCTGCCAACTGGAATGCCACCCCTCCTCAGTCCATGAAATCCTGAAGCAACTGGTTCTGGCAGTCTCCTCTCTTTTGAAAAGGACTTCATCAGTTATAGCAGGGCCATACCACTCAAACTGCTCAGTAGGAAAATTTTATCTGCAAGGTGCTCCACCCCCTATCTGCCTGTTTTTACTCCTCTTGGAGAGCATCATGCACAAGCCCACCCTGCTGCACATCTCCCCCTCTTTCCTCTGCCAGGTCCAGGCTCACCTGGCCTTGGTCCTATGCTCCTCGGCCCTGCCTGGTGACTGACTGATCTGGCAGCTCCTGAGGGGTAAAGAACAATGCACTTCTCCTCGCAGATTCAGAACCACACAGGACCGAGGTTTTGTCCTAGCCTAGCTCTAAGGCAAATTGGGAGGCTGGGATGACATCCTTGATGAGCACTCACTATCCATGCCCCAGTCCCAATCATCCCATGGCCTTAGCAGCCTTGGCCCCCCAGGAAACCCCCTGGCAGCTCTCTCTCTCCTAGAGAATGATGGTGTGCCCCCTCCCAGATTCCCTCTTCACATTCCTTCCAGCCACAGCTGGCTGCTTAATTTGTGGGACCCAGTGCAAAATGAAAATGCAGGGCTCCTTGTTCAAAAAGGATTAGGAATTTCAAGATGGTGACAGCAGAGCATTAAACAAGCGTGGGGCCCCACAAAGTGCAGGGCCCCGTGCGACCTCATGGGTCACACGCCCACGAAGCCAGCCCTGCTTCCAGCTCTGTGATTCTGCACTGGGCTGGGAGAGACATCCTCTGAAATCTGCAAACCTTCTTCTCCGCCAACCACTAGCCACTTCAGATGGTCTTCAAGTTTCACCCAAACAGTAAAGGCTAACGACCCCTATTATGACCTTGTGCAACCTACTCTTCTCCCTCCCGATGAAAGAAGTACAAAATTGCAGGCTAGAGCAGCTCTTTTGGGGGGAAAGTGTTCAATGCAACTGCATCGGAGTTAGACATCTGTTCAGCCTGGTTTCCTGCAACAGGGACACACTTTGCTTTGGATGGTGGGGTTTAAGTGGGAAGGAACAGATGCTGTCGACTCAGGTATGCTAATAATGTTGTCTGAAAGATGCAATAAAGACATACAAGCTTCTGCAACAGAAGCTGACTTGAAATTACCAAAAAGTGCATGAAAACAGAGACACCAGGATCCTCGGAGTTCTGCCCATTGTACGAGCGCACCCTAGAAACAAGAAATGCAAGCTAAGAAAATAGATCTGATCTGCCCACTCAATTCTGCTACAGAAGGAAACAACAACAAGAAAGCAATGTTTGATGGAACAGGGGGTCAGCAAAATGTCACTTTGGTTAGCAACATGAGCACGGACCAAGGAGACGAGTTTAAACATTTCTTTCATATAAGTACATCTCTCAGTTCAGCTCAGATCTTTATGAAAAACCCAGGAGGAAGTGGTCAGACACAAAGAGAACCAAGTTCAGGAGGGCAAGTGGCTGAAGAGAAGAGAGAAACCGAGGTGTGGAAAGATATTTGTATGCAGAGCTGAAGATGATGGCTGGGGCCCTGGAATGAAAAGCTAGCTTCGTTCTGATACCAAAAAAAAATAATAGTTTAAGACTGTGGAACGAAAGGCAATTCTCTGATGCTATTCAGCACAGATTAATATTCTTACTGGAATTCTATAGCTGGTTCTAAATACCAGAAGGTTCGGAGAGTCAGACCAAAAGGCAAGCTTTTACCATAAAAGGGAAAGAGAGCTGCTGCATTTTCCTCAAATAAGAAACAATAGAGGGGTATGTAAAAGAATGTTACAATCTTCATCACCATCTCTCTTTCCATTAGGGACCTGCACACACACACACACACACACACACACACACACACACACCTCACCAAAGACACACTAGACGACTCTGATCACCCCAGGGGTACTCGTCATTCCCTAAAAACAGGGAATGGAATGTCCAATGGCCATCCCATCTGTTGAAACTTCAAAGCTTCTCTACCCGTTATCCTCGCTCACCTCCCACCCATCCCACCTCACAGGAATGTGAGCTTCGCTAAGACATTCGCTAGGCTTTAATTCATCCTTTCCTGTCCAGCTCTTATGAGTAAGTGCTCAATAAATACTTGCTGAGTGAATTCATTTTAAAAACATTTCTTGAGAATCTGCCATGAGCAGAGCATATATAAGGGATAATTTGGAGGGTCCAAAGAAACTAGACACAGTTTCAAAAAGGAGGAAAGATTGAATGTTCAAGCCTTTAGACCAGTATCCTTTGAAATATTGAAGGGTTTTTGAAAACATTAAAAAAAAGAATAAGATGAGAGTTTAGAGCTTGTGTAGGTTCTGGGATCTGCATCCTGTCTGACTCGTATTATTTGGCTATGATTACTAGATTAATAGATATAAAGATGGATTATATGAGATAATGCATATAAGCTGCTCAGACTAGTTCCTGACACTAAAAGTTCAATAAATGATGGATATTAGTATTATTATGTTGATTTTGGTGAAGTATTTGACTATGCCTCTTAATTAGGCAACAGTAATAATAATAAAAATAATGGCTACCATTTATTATTTATCATGTGCCAAACACATTCTAAGTACTTAACACACAATATCACATTGTAATCTCACAAGGTACAATATTATTATATTTATTTTAAAATGAGGAAACAGGAATAGAAAAGGTTACACATCTTATCCAAGAACAGATAACTGTTCAGATAACAGGTAACTGCAGAACCCAGATTCCAACCCAAGTCTGTTTGATCCCATAGCCCAAGCTCTTAAAATGTAAGCTGGTTTGTCTTTTGCAGCCCCAGAATACTAACCAACAGATTGATGTCAACCTGAAGTGTTCTCTAAATATTCATTCATTCATTTTTGGAGAGATGAGGAAGAAGCCTATCCCATAACCTGTTCACCTTTTGGTGAATATCACCAAAAGCAGCTAATATTTATGTAGCACTTACTATATGCCAGGCACCATTTAAGCACCTTATAATATTAACACATTTATTTTTCAAATAACCCCATATGAGGCAATGTGATAGACTGATTACGAAAATGGCCCCAATTCTTCACCTCTTCCTATATCTGTCCCCCTACAATATGACTTTGCAATTGCTCCCATCAGGAGGTGATGGAGCCTATTTCCCCTACCCCTTGAATCTGGACTGACCCTGTGACTTGCTTTGGCTAATAGAAGGCAGTAGAGGTAACAGTATGCTAGATCCAAGCCTCAGCCTCCAAAGATCTTCTGTACTTCTGTTCCCTGCCATGAAAACAAGGTCAGATTAGCCTGCTTAGAATGAGCTGAGGCATTCTAGATAATGGCTAGCCTTTCCCCAGAAGCAGAGCTGCCTAACTGACCTGTAGCTGACCACAGACAAATGAGACCATGTATTAGTCAGGATTCTCTAGGGAAACAGAATCAACAGGAGATATATGTCAATAGTATAAGATTTTATAAAAGTCTCTCACGTGACGGTGGGGATGCACAGGTTCTGCAGGCAGGCTGCAAATGAGGGGCTCCGATGAAAGTCCAGTGAAGGTCTCTCTGAATACTGAAATCACTTCCCCTTTTAAGGCATTCAACTGATTGGATGAAGCATCACTCATTGCTGACAGCAATCTCCCTGATTGATGTAAATGTAATCAGCCATCTATGCAGTAAACTCACTGGTGACTAATGTCCATAAATGTCCTTGTATTACAATTAGCCCAGTGCTTGCATGACCAAACAACTGGGCACAATTACCTGGCCAAGTTGACACATTAGCCTAACCATCACAGACCAGAAAAAGTGACCTGCAGAGTTCAGCTTAAAATGCCAACTTGCAAAATAATAAGCTAAATATATGATTGCTGTTTTGAGTGACTAAGTTTCAGGTGGTTAGTTAAGTAGCAATAGCTAACAGACATGGGTAGGTACACCATTATTACATATGAAGAAACTGAGGCACAGAGGGATTTAGTGATATACCAAGATTACCCAGTTAGAAAGTTGGAATGGACTGGCTCCGGAGTCCATTCTCTTGGCCACTACAACATCTGGCCTCAATAATTTCCACTAAGTCATGGAAGGATTCCTGAGAAAAAATTGGTAAGTGACAGCAAGCCAAGAGGGATGATTAATTCCGTGGATGAGAGAATCAAGATTCAGAATACTCTCAACAGGCATGAACCAAAATCAATAAGATGAAACTTCACAGGAAACAAATAATAGAAAGTCCTGCATCTGAGTTTTTTTAAAGTACACAAGAAAGAAATGGGGGACGCTTAATTCAAAAGCAGTTTAGATATTTGGAATTGTTCTGCATGAATTTGCACTGATGGATACAGGCCATTATACTATGTCAAAACCTATAAAAGTGTACAGTGCAAAGTGTAAACCATAATGTAAACCATTAACTGTAGTTAGTAGCAATGCTTCAATTTTTATTCATCAGCTGTAACGAATGTACCATACTCCTGGAAGATGTTATTAATAGGGGGAAATGTGAGAGGGGGAGGGGATGGGGTATATGGGAATCCCCTATATTTTCGATGTGACGTTTCTGTAACCTAAAGCTTCTTTGAAGAGAAAGTGAAAAAAATATATATTTATAAGACACTGGGGGAACATACAGAAGAAATTGTCAGTATACATAAAAGATAACAGATCTGGGAAGCGGATGTAGCTCATTTGGTTGCATGCCTGCTTCCCATGTATGAGGTCCCGGGTTCAATCCTTGGTGCCTCCTAAAAAGAAAAAAAAGATAACTGATCTTACAGTAATGGAAGGCACAATAGAGAAAAAAAAAATGGGGGGGGGGCTATGTTTTGGGGGATGTTTTCGATTACAGAAAAGTTACTACCACTTTGGCAGGGGAGGGTTACTGGTACAGGGAGTTGATGGTGGGGTGATGTGAGGGGAGGGGTACACCTGGGGCATGCCTCTATGCAATATGAATGAGTTCATGTGGGCATGGGGTTTTATCTCGGTGGGTAGAGACCCACACAATAACCAACAAAATATTAAATTCCCAACCTGAGGAGTCCTGCTACATTCTCCAATAGGGTGGCAAGACTCTCCAGAGTACATAGGCAGTGCCTAGTGAAAGAGGACAGAAAAATACACCAGGTCCTTGATATTAATGCTTGTAATTATGAACCTTAATCTTGTAAAATTGAAACAACCTAGTAATATATATTGCCTAAGAGTTAGCTCCGGAAAACCTCCTTGTTACTCAAATGTGGCCTCTCTCTAAGGCAAACTCAGCATATAAACTTACTGCTTCTCCCCTGCTTCCACCCCCTGGCATGGGACATGACTCCCGGGGATGGGCCTCCCTGGCACTGAGGGATTATTACTAAGCACCAACTAGCAATGCATTTGGAAAAAGACCTTGACCAAAAGGGGGAAAGATTAAATACAAATGAGTTTTTATGGCTAAGAGATTTCAACATGCCAGGAGGTCATTCCAGAGGTTACACTTGTGCACTTCTCAGGAGGATCTCACAGACTGCCACAGTAAACAATGCTTCAAGCAGGGGTGCTCCAGAGGGCTCTAGACATTACAGGCACCCTGTCAGTGGGCCTTACCTTGGAATATATGATAACCTATCTCCCCAATGTATCAGAGTTAGGCTCATTTATAATTTTCCTACAACTAGTTCTTATGCCCCTTTTGTTTGAACCTCTATTTAGCACTATACCAGTTAAATATATGTCCCAGAGACTTAAGTCTTCAGTCTGTCCATATGCCCATTGAGCCCTGAATCTCAGCAGAGTTGCAGCCAACACCTACTCTCCAATTCTTCAAACTCGCCCAGGACAACTAACAAAAGGGTGATGATGGACAATGCCCATCCCAAAAAACAGAGAGTATCTACAACTGCAAGCAAGACAGTTCTATCCATCTGCCCCATGGGATCTAAGCCCCCTCTCAATCAGAAGTGGAGTGGGCATCACCATCCCCAAATCCTCAAGACTGAGGAATGAACACACATAAGGGAGAAATGCAACTATGGACCAAAGTAGACTTATTATTATTTTAGCAATGGAAGAACTTGTAACATTGATATAGAGACAGTGGTCACCAGAGGTTCTGAGGGAGGGAGAGGGAAGAATGGATGTAACATGGGGCATGTTTGGGACATTAGAATTGTTCTGCATGATATTGCAATGATGGATACAGGCCATTATACATTTTGTCAAAACCTATAAAATTGTGTGGCACAAAGTATAAATCATAATGTAAACTATAGACCATGGTTAGTAGCAATGCTTCAATATTTGTTCATCAATCACAACAAATGTACCACACTAATGAAAGATGTTGTTAATGGGGGAAAGTGTAAGAGGGGAGGAGGTGGGGGAATTCCCTATATTTTTTATGTAACTTTTATGTAATGTAAAACTTTTTTAAAAATAAAGAAAAAAGTGGAAAAAAAGCAATTCAGGTGAAAAATTAATGGGGTCTTTAGAGAAACAAAATCTGAGCAAGAATCAACCATGTGCTCTCCTGCACTAATGAGGACCTGGGTGTCCAGGTCCTGGGGAAGCAATCGTTTTGCTGCACATGGCATAGTTAGAGGGACATTGATAAACTAGAGTATAACAGTGTCATCTAAAAATCATATTTACGGGAAGCGGGTGTGGCTCAGTGGCTAGAGCCCCCGTTTACCCTATGGGAGGCCTGGGTTCGCGTCCCGAGGCCTCCTTGTGAGGGCAGGCCGGCCTGAGCGGTGCGGTGGGCTGATGCAGCAACCTCACGGCAGGAAGCGGCTGTGGCGCAATGGATAGAGCACCCGTTTACCATATGAGAGGCCCCGGGTTCGCTTCCCGGCGCCTCCTTGTGAGGGCAGGCCGGCTCGCAAGGCGCCGTGGGCTGATGCGGCAAGACCTCACAGCAAGGGGGAGATAAGCAGACACAGAGAAAACACGCAGCAAATGGACACAGCAGCACAAGCAGCAAGGGGGGGATAAATAAATAAAATAAATAAATCTTTAAAAAAAATAAATAAATAAAAATCATATTTACCTGAGAAAGTATGGATATCTAATCCAGCAGGTGTGGGAAGGGGCAAGAGTAAGCTGTCTTAAAAATACCTAAAGATTTGTCAAAATGTTAAAGAGGAAGTAAATTGATACTGAAATACTTTGGGGGAGAAGATGGGGATCAGTGTTTGGAAATGTAACTATTTTATTGGGTGCAATCAGAAAATAATTTTATTCTTTTTCCCACTGCCCATTCCAGTCTGCCCTTAGACTCATTCTCTCTCATTCCTTGATGAAATCTCCAGCTGGTCCCATAGCTCCTTTGGCCTCTTTTTTATCAAGTGAACAATTTCAGTTCAGTAATCAAAATATCCCTCCAGGGGAAGGAGTTGTGGCTCAAGCAGCTGGGCGCCCACCTACCACACGGGAGGTCCCGGGTTGGGTTCCCAGTGCCTCCTAAAGAAGATGAGCAAGACAGCAAGCTGACGTGACAGGCTGGCATGGCGAGCTGAAGCAAAAAGATGATGCAACGAGATGACACAACATAGAATAACTATGAGGAAACACAGTGAGAGACACAACAAGCAGAAGCAGAGGTGGCTTAAGCCATTGGGTACCTCCCTCCCACATGGGAAGTCCCGGGTTCGGTTCCTGGTGCCTCCTAAAAAAGAAGACAAGCACACAACGAACAGACACAGAGAGCAGACAGCGAGTGCAAACAACAAGGGGGAAGGGAGAAATAAATAAATTAAATTAATCTTTTTTTAAAAATCCCTCCGGTATATCATCATTCCAAACCCATTTAAAACTTGGCTTCTTTCCTACCTCAGCTCAGAAGCCAACAGAAGGGACGGTTGGGGAAGGGGGCGATGTTGTCTGAGTCTCTCTTCCTTGCTCCATCTTCTTCTGCATTCTGCCAGCCACTACTTTTTATAATTTCAGGGTCAAATCCAAGGGAACAAAAGGCACAGTGGCTGATGTGGTTAGAATCTGGTGACAGTGCCCTTGCGGAAGCAGAAGGACAATTATTGGCACTTTCCTTTGTAAACATTTGGGGACCTCCTCCTGGAGTCAAGCTGGTACCGCTGATGCAGCTGCCTTGCCTGATGTAATTCCTCTCCTCCCACGGGTGGCTTACAGCTTGCCTCTGGCCATCTGCCTCTCTGTTGGGGTCCCTTTGCCTCTCCACCGTTTTAAGAAGCTCCCAGACCAGCTCCCTCCAGTATGATTGACATTTGATCCCTGGTGTGGTAGTTTCAGATTGTATGTACCCCAGAAAATCATGTTTTTAAAGCTGGTCCATTCCTGTGGGTGTGAGCCTGTTGTGGGTGGGACCTTTTGATTAGGTTACTTCAGTTAATGGCCTTTTGATTAGGTTACTTCAATTAAGGCATGGCCCAGGGTACATCTTAATCCTCTTAATTGAGTCCTTTATAAATGGGATAACACAGAGAGATAGCTACTGAAGACAGAAGCTGAAAGCAATGAAACCAGGAAGAGAAGGGTGAGACCATCAGATGCCACCATGTGCCTTGTCATGTGGCAGAGGAGTCCAGGATCACTGGCAGCCAGTCTTCAGGGAGAAAGCATCACCTGATAATGCCTTGATCTGGACATTTTCACAGCCTCAGAACTGTAAGCTTGTAAGTCAATAAATCCCCATTGTAAAAGCCAACCCATTTCTGGTATGTTGCATTTTGGCAGCCTAGCCAAACATTGGGCAATTTGATGTAATTATGAATTCCAAAAATATAATTGGATCATGCTTGTAAACTGATCTGTTAATCTGGGCATGATTAAGTTATGATAAGGGCATTGACTGGGCCAAATCAGTAGGGTGTTGAGCCCTACCCCTTGGTGGGTGGGGGAAGAAAATATAAAAGGCATCACAAAGAACAGAGTTGCAACAGTTCTGAAGTTGGAGTTTTGATGTTAGAGAGAAGGCCCCAGGAGAAGAGAAGCGAGCCGTTCGCCTGATAGTCTACAGCTGACCTTATGGAGGAACCAGAAGAGCTAAGCCCAGAGAGAAACGCAGCCTCAGGAAGAGAGGAACCCAAGAAGCCTGAACCCTGGTAAACATCGGCAGCTGTCTTGCTCCAACACGTGGCAATGGACTTTGGTGAGAGAAGAAACTTAACGCTTTATGGCCTGGTATCTGTGGACTTCTACCCCAAATAAATACCCTTTATAAAGACCAACCCATTTTTGGTATTTCACATTAGCACTCCTTTGGCTGACTAATATAGAAGCCAAACTGGATTATGGTGGGTCATAATCCAATATTACTTAGAGTCCCCATAAGGAGAGGAAATTTGGAGAGACAGACACAGATTACAAATGCAGAGAGAGAGAGAGAACCACATGATAGAGGCAGAGATTGCCAGCTGGTAAGCCACCACCAAACTCTGCAGACATCAGAGAAAGCATGGCCCTACCAGCACCTTGATTTTGCTTCTGACCTCCAAAACTGAGAGACAGTAAATTCCTGTTGTGTAAACCAAATACTCTATGCTACTTTGTTACAACAGCCTTGGCAAACAAAGATCCCTTTTACCTTGGTTTGAGAGGAAATGCCAGAGCTCTCCAATAATCTAAGAAAGAAGGTTCAAGAGGCTGGTAGAGGGAAGTGGGAGTGGCTCAGTCGATAGAGCCCCCGTTTACCACATGGGAGGCCCGGGTTCGCTTCCCAGGGCCTCCTTGTGAGGGCAGGCCGGCCCGCGTGGCCTAGTGGGCTGGTGCAGCAAGCCCTCACGGCAGGAAGCGGGTGTGGCTCAACCGATAGAGCCCCCGTTTACCATGTGTGAGGCCCCGGGTTCGCTTCCCCGGGCCTCCTTGTGAGGGCAGGCCGGCCCACACGGCGCGAGGGGCTGATGCAGCGGGACCTCACAGCAAGGGGGAGATAGACAGACACGGAGAAGACACACAACGAATGGACACAGTAAGCACAAGCAGCAAGGGGGGGGATAAATAAATAAAATAAATAAATCTTTAAAAAAAAAAAAAAAGAGGCTGGTAGAGAGAGACAGGCGATGGGCTGATACAGATAGGGTGATTTTACAGTTTCCTTAATATGGTCATATAGGTGGTCGAGCACTCAGATTCAGGATGTGGGGTTCTGCGGTCCAACCATTGTTCTCAGCATTTAGGGCCCTTGTAGAATTCTGAGAAAGAAAGAGCTCCATTCTAATACACTGTTACAGAAGTTACAGAGAGGGGGATTTCCAGCCAGTAAAAAGTTATCTTTCTTTTTTAAAAAAAACGGATCCTGATCATAAAGTCATAGTCTAGCAGTCTCTGAAAGTGCTCAAGCAAAGGTTGTAGAAGGAATTTCTGCCCTGGATGGGAGATGAACAGACAAGGTCTAACACTTTCTTTCCCACTCTAGGATTTTGTTATTTATGTAACAGTGTCTATCCCTACACTTAAGAAATGTATATGTTTAGGAAGAAACTAATCCTAAGGGACCATGGAAGTGATTGCATAAGAATGTAGTACACATGGTATTCATAAGTGCTGAGAATTAAAGAAAAGCTCTTGATAGGGAAGATTTAGTTAGGGAGGATTTCTCTGCAATTGTAGCATTTATGCCATTTTTTAAAAGAAAATTGTTTCTGGTCGTTCTTGCTGCTAGGCTGTGAGCAGCTCTAGGGTGTGTCATCCATCATTGCATTCCATGGCTTAGCACAGCACTGGCATAGTACAGGAGTCAGTAAGATCTGGTGAATTAATATTTTTTCAATAAAGGTGAATGAATTGAATGAACGAATGAACAAATGATCTAATGAGTGGTTGAAATGAGGACGGAAAGAATAGGATTTTGTTGAGGCCATGAAAATGCAAAAGGTCACTTTAGGAGAGGGAACAGATAAGTGGAGACATGGCAGTGAGAACTGGTAAGGATTACAGAGAAGCCAGTAAACACAGTCGCCTGATTAAAAATGAAGGGACTGTCTAAGAAAAAAGAGGGCCATATGGTTGAACAAGGTAATACCAATGGTCTAACACCAGGGTTAGATCCAATAGATGTTACAAAGATGCTCTTTTCTCCCAAGCAGAGAACCATTGAATTTCAGGAGAGTTAATCCTTATAAGTAAATAGGTAATTGGAAGAAAAGTGAAAAAAAATTTTTTTTTAATTAAAAAAATTTAAAATTGAAAAAAAAAATTTAATTGGCAGTTGAGGCTCCCAGCTAAAGATAGACCAAGTGAAATGGTTTAAGCCAGAGTAAGGAAACTAGATTAAAGATCTTTGAGTAGGGTGTATCCATACCCTGGTCATAGGTTTCTTTGATAACTAAAACTGAATATGTATTAGCAGTACAGAATTCCAAAATGTGCTCAAATTCATAGAATTGGTTGGGTTCATTCAATACCACCAATAACAAATCACCTGAAGAAGAAGAAAGCGAAAGATGACAAGGAGGAAAGAAAGAAGGAGGAGAAAGAGGAGGAGACATTAGAATGAAGACTGGTAGACGTGGAAATGGAAATATTTTTTCTGTACCGGTCCTTAATCTAGGGCACGTCCATGGAAGTGTGGCACTGATGTGATTGTCGTCCATCGATAGATAAAAGCAGAAAACACCTCGGGAGTCACTAGGTAAATGTATATCACTGATCCGATCTCACTTGGAAAAAAACAATTCCACAGTTATGCAACTATCTCCCTCAGTGATTAGGTTCAACCCCAAAGATACAGTTTCATCTCCTTCAGGATAATTTTCTAGGAGTAACGCGTGTGAGGTGAAATTTATAGGCTGTGTTTAAATAAATACAATTTTGATTTCTATAACTTCATTCTCACTTGGTAGTAAGGGGGAAAAAACTGAATTTGTTCACTCAAAAAATCTTCTCTTTCAAGTATTTTTTTTTAACCTTAGTCATTAGGTTAAAACCCAGTCAATTCTCAGTTCTCCATCTCCTCCTTCTCTTGGGAGGAGATCCAAGTCCTAGAGGAGCTTATAGGTCATTCTGGTTTGTGGGAAGGAAAGCTGGCCCTTGTTCTGGAACCCTCTATAGTCTAGCTTGCCCTGTGTATTTAGTCAGCCAAAGGGGTGCTGATGCAAAATACCAGAAATCGGCTGGCTTTTATAAAGGGTATTTATTTGAGGTAGAAGCCCACAGTCACTAGGCCATAAAGCAAAAGTTACTTCCCTCATCAAAGTGTATTGCCACGTGTTGGAGCAAGACGGCTGCCAACATCTGCCAGGGTTCAGGCTTCCTGGGTTCCTCTCTTCCCGGGGCTTGCTCGTCTCCGGGCTCCAACATTAAAACTCAGCATCAGACCTCCAACATCAAAACTTCAACTAACTCCTCTCCTACTGACGTGGCCCAATGAAAGCCTTAATCATAGCTTAATCACACCCAGAGGAACAGACCAGTTTACAAGCATAATCCAATATCTATATTTGGAATCCATAACTATATCAAACTGCTACACCCTGTCTAGTCTCAGCGTCCTGTGCTGCTATTCTGAGGTGTGGCAGGTCGCACCTGGTTCTTTTGAGCATACACTGGCAACAATGCTGAAGGCTGCATGCCTAAACAAGGTAGAGATCTCAAGGTCCTCACTTTCTGTAGCCTTCATCCCCAGCCCAGCTTCTTCCCCACCACTGGATCTTGTAGAATGGCTATGATCTAGCCATTCTATTTTTAAGTATTTGCCCAAGAATTATTGTGGCAGGCCTAAACTAATCACATGAGTACTAAAAGTAGAAGAGGAAGGCAGAAGTATAGATCATAGAGATGCTGCATAAGATGGACTTGACCAGCCATGGCTGCCTTTGAAGATTGAGCCAAGTAATGTGGCAGCTCCTAGAAGCTGGAATGGCCCCCAGCTGACAGCCAAAAATGATGACCTAAGAAAATGGGGACCAAAGTCCTACAACCACAAGGATCTGAATTCTGCCAACAACCCAAATATGAGCAAGGAAAGGGGTTCTCCCCTAAGCCTCCAGAAAGGAACACAGCTGGCTGACATCTTGATTTCCACCTGGTGAGACCATGTGAAAACTCTTAAAACTCAATAATAAGGGGGAAATAAAAACATGAACAAAAATCTGGCAAAAAATATGAATAGATTTCTGGCTTACAGAACTGTAAGATAATTAATTTGCATTGTCAAGCCACTAAGTTTATGGTAATTTGTTATAGAAGCAGTAGAAAATTAATAAAAGAGTTCATACCATTTTCAAAAATTACTCAAAATTGACCATAGACCTAAATGTAAAGCCTAAAACCATAAAACTCCTAGAAGAAAGTAGAGAGAAACCTTATTGTGACCAGACAAAGATTCCTTAGATACGACACCAAAAGCAGGGTCCATAAAAGAACAAATTGATAAATTGGCTTTCATCAAAATGAAAAACTTATGATACTCAAAAGAAACTATTAGGAGAATGAAAAGACAAGCCACATACAAGGAAAAAATATTTGCAAATTACATATCTGATAAAGGGCTGTCTCCAGAATATATAAAGAACTCTCAGAACTCAATAAGAGGAAAACAAATACAAAAAAAAAAAAAATGGACAAAAGATTTGAAGAGACAGTTCATCAAAGAAGATATACAGATAGCAAATAAGTGCATGAAAAGATACTCAAAATCATTAGTCATAGAAAAATGAAAATTATAACCATAAAGAGATACTACTACACAAGTATGCATGAAGATATGGAGCAACTGGAACACTCACACATTGCTGGTGGGAATGTAAATGGCACAACCACTCTGGAAAACTGGTTAGCAGTTTCCTAAACAGTTATACCTATACTTAACCTATGATCTAACCATTCTATTTTTAAGTATTTGCCCAAAAAGAATGGAAACAGACATCCTTACAAAGACTTAGAGATGAATGCTCATAGCAGCTTGGCTTTTTTTTTTTTTTTCATCCAAAGTATACAACCAATGATATTTACTCTAATCACATAGTTGTGCATTCATCACTGCAATCATTATTACAGCATTTTCATTATTTCAATAATAATAATAAACAAAAACAGACAAGAAAATTCTTCACTCTCAATCACTTCATGCTTCCGCTTTTGTACATACTTGCTATTTCTGGCTATTCTTGCACAATTATTTATTTATTTATTTATTTATTTATTTATTTATTAAGCTGTTTTGTTGACATATATTCATATACCATATGATCTTTCCAAAGTGTATAATCAATGACTTTTAGTATAATCACAATGTTGTGCATTCATCACCACAAAAAATTTTAGAACAATTTCATTACTCAAAAAAATAAAACTCCACACCCCTTAGCAGTCCTTCCCAAGCCCTATGTAACCACTGATCTAATTTCAACTTTATAAATTGATTTATATTTACATTTTATATAAATGGAATCATACAATATATAGTACTTTGTGTCTGCTTTTTTCACTCAGCATAACGGTTTTTTGGTCTATAACATCTTGAAGTATTAACATACATTTGTTCGGTTTCAAGGAAAGACGGTCTTATATTGCAGTTTTACTCATATTCATATTTCACATGTGGTTTTACTATACTATACAGTTCCATGTTACATTTGTCAACTTTCCTTTTAGTAACATACATGACCTTAGACTTTCCTTTTAAACCACTTTCATACCCACATAATAGTACTGCTAGTTACAAACATTACGTTGGGCTTTCATCTTTTCTATTCATTTTCAAGGAGTAACACACATCCTTTTTACCAATCCTGCACAAGTTAACTCTAAGCTTTCCATTCTCTAACCTGATTCTATTTTCTGGTGACCCATATTCAACTTATTAACTCTATGAGAATATTTACTCTATTTAGTTCACAGTAGTGCAATCACGCAGTATTTGTCCTTTTGTGCCTGGCTTGCTTCACTCAACATAATGTCCAGGTTCATCCATGATGTCATATGCTTTATGACTTCATTTCTTCCCACAGCTGCGTAATATTGCATCATGTAAATACATAACAGTTTGTTTTCCATTCATCAGTTGATGGACACCTAGGTTGTCTCCAATTTTTGGCAATAGGGAATGATACCGCTAAGAACATTGGTGTGCAGATATCTGTTCATGGCACTGTTCTCAGTTCTTCTGGGTATATACCCAGTAGTGGTATTGCCAGGTTATGTGGCAAATCCATTGGCTGGACCATTCTATATTCCCACCAACAGTGAATAAATGTTCCTATCTTTCCTCATCCTCTCCAACACTTGTAGTTCTCTGTGTTTTTAATAGTGGCCATTCTAATAGGTGTGAAATGATCTATCACTGTAGCCTTGATTTGCATTTCCCTAATCACTAGCATAGTTGAACATTTATTCATTGCCATTTGTTTTTCTTTTTTTGGACAGCTGTCTATTCTAGTCTTTGGCCCATTTTTCAGTCGGGTCATTTGTCTTTTTATTGTTGAGTTGTAACATGTCTTTATATATTCCTGGATATTAAACCTTTATCAGACATGTGATTTCCAAATATTTTCTCCCATTGAGTCGGCTGCCTTTTCACCCTTTTGACAAAGTCCTGTGAGGTGCAAAAGTGTTTAATTTTGAGGAAGTCCCATTTATCTATTTTTTTCTTTTCTTGGACATGCTTTAGGTGTAAGGTCCAAGAAATCACCACCTACCACAAGGTCTTTAAGATGTTTGCCTAAGTTTTTTTCCAGTAGTTTTATGGCCCTGGCTTTTATATTTAGGTCTTTGATCCATTTTGAGATGATTCTTATATAGGAAGTGAGATAAGGGTCCTCTTTCATTCTCTTGGTTATGGATATCCAGTTCTCCTAGCAACATTTTTAAGAGATGGTTTTGTCTCATTAACATGGCTTTGGTAGGTTTGGCGAAAACCAGTTGGCTGTAGAAGTGAGGGTTTATTTCTGGACTCTCAATTCTATTCCACTGATTGATGTGTCTCTCTTTATGCCAATACCATACTGTTGTGAACACTGCAGTTTTGTAATATGTTTCAAGGTCAGGCAGTGAAATTCCTTCCACATCGCTCTAAATTTTATGAATAATTTTGGCTATTCAGGTGCACTTTTGCTTCCAAATGAACTTGGTAATTGCCTTTTCTATTTTTGTAAAGTGGGCTGTTGGAATTTTTATTGCTATTGCATTGAATCTATAAATCAGTTTGGGTAGGATTCACATCTTCATGATATTTAGTCTTCCAAACTATGAACACAGAATGAATTTCCATTTGTTAAGGTCTTCATTGATTACTTTTGCATTGTTTTATAGTTTTCTGCATATAGATCCTGTACTTCTTTGGTTAAATTGATTCCTAGGTATTTGAGTCTTTTTGCTGCTATTGTAAAACGAATTTCACGTGTTTTTTATTTCACCTATCGTTTTTTCATTCCCATTAGCTCTGTTACTTTTCTATTCAGGCTTTCAAATTCTTCTTTGTGCTCACTCAGTGTCTTCTTGATGTCATTTCTCTCTTTAACCATATTGTCTTTCAACTTAATTTGATTTTGGAAATTTGTGTCATCCTGTTGATTAGTTGTCTCAAATCCTGCATCTCTTCTGGGGCTTTGATACATTCTTTTTCTTGGGCCATTTCTTCCATTTTCTTAGTATGGCTTGTAATTTTTGCTCATGTCTAGGCATCTGATTAGGGTGGTAAGTTTACTCAGATGTCCAATTTCTCTCTCTTTTGTAGGGCTTTAGAGACAGGAAGCTGTGTGTTACTGCTGTTTTTTGATTCTTGGTTCAACCTGTTCTGGGTCTTTAGGATTGTTCCTGTTGGTTGCTCAAATCTGGGCCCTGGGTCCAGTAATGGGCTGCAGACCTGTTTCCTAGGGCCTTGGGGAGGGAGGCTATAAAAGTCTCAAAAAGCCTCTCTCACTTATTTAATTTCCTCACATGCACTTCCTTGGTCCACCAGAAAATGGCGCTATTTGACAGCCCTCTCAGTTCAGTGCCTGGTCGGAGTGTGTTTGCTGCAATATGGACATATCAGTGTGATAGAGGATCTTGCCTGGAGGCTAAAAGCCTCATAATTCAAACTTTCTCAGAGGCAGTTTTCCAACCTTTGCTGCCAGCCCCCTCCCTTCTCCAGGGTAGGAAATAATTCCACTCCTCTCTGCATCCTCAACAATTAGTCCTGGTCAGTAGAGAGAGAGATTATGAGGGTCTCCTTAGTCCCTTGTCGGTTCTCAAGGTAAACAATGGCACGGCCCCACCTGGCCTGAATGGGATCATGGGACACAGCAGACCAAATTCTTGGGTCAAAAGCTGAGTCAGCCTTAGACTATGTCCCTCTCTCTCCCCTTTCCTGGGGAGGCAGATCCCTAGGTTCCCCTTTGTCTGTAGCCGCTGGCCTCAAGGCCTGAGAATTCAAGTGTCGATAGGGTGGGGAAGGATGCCAGCAGTTGCAGCTGCGGTTTTTAACTCCGTTTTACCATGGCGATTCTTTTCCTTTGCCCCTCTCTCCTCTGGGCAGTGTCCAGGCTTCCCCTGTGTCCTAAACCCTAGAAGATTTTTTTCCAGGCCATTTCTGCCTGTCCTCTAACTATCTTAGCAGCTTTTATTTTAATAACCCCAAAGTGGAAGCAATCCATTGTCCATCAACAGGTGAATAGATAAACTATGGGATAGCCATACAATGGAATACTATTCAGCAATAAAAAGAAATGAATTGTTGAAACACAAAGCATGAATAGATCTCAAAAATAAGGTGGTGTGAAAGAAGGTACACCAAAAAAATAAGAGTACTTACTGCACGGCTCAACTTATACAAAATTCAGGGAAATGCAAACTAATGTACAGTGACAGAAAGCAGGTCAGTAATTGCCTGGAGAAATTGGAGTGGGAGGCCCAGGAAGGAGGAATTACAAAGGAGCACGAGGAACATTTTGGGGGTGATGAATGTTCACGGTCTTGATTGTGATGATGGTATACATGGGTGTATACATATGCCAGAACTTATCAAATTGTCCGCTTTAAGTATGTGTCATTTGTAGTCTGTCAATTATACCTCAATAAGGCTGTTAAAAAAAAGAGAGAGAGAAAATTTATAAATAAATAAAAGGCAGGGTCAGACAGAGGTGTCAACAAATTGTTTTAGGCACCACCAGACATGCGAAAGATGGGGTTTCTTTGGATACCTTGAAGGCATACCGGCGGCATGGAGAGGAGCAGAATTGCTCCTTGTCTCAGGTCACCTGGGTTGCTGTATGAAAATCTTTGGAGTAAATGATAAGATAGACATCTTAGAGAAAAGGGTTGGAGGAGGGATGCTTGGCAATGAAGCCAAGGCAGGTTTACTAAGGGGCCAAATGGTTCCCCAGAGGTTTCTATTTCTAAATTCGTGTGAGCAGTTTATTTCATATTTGATAGAGTTGAGTCGGGTCCCACGTGTACGCTGCGACGTCGAATCAACAGTGAAAATAACCCCTTAAAATCAGTGGTCAGAAAATACCTTGCCACAATCAACAAGGAAGTGACACAATGAGAAAATTACTAGTCTCAAATCCCAGCATTCTCTTGTCACTCCTAGAACCCCACAGATCTCGCCCCGCCCCGCTCGCCCCGCCCCGCTCGCCCCGCCCCGCCTTTTCCTTCCGGAAAGGCTCCTCCCCGCTAGGCCGAAGGTGGAGTCGGCTCGCGGTCCCGCCAGCTGCGCGCGCCTCCGCACCGCAGCGCGCAGCCTCGGCAGAGTCACTTTACGGCCGGAGGAGAGGGTGGGCCCTAGACTTGAGGCAGGAGGAGGAGGGGAGGGGCGGGAGAGAGAGGCTTTTTGCGACAAGACGTAAGTGACGGGGAGGGCGGTGCGACAGCAGCTGGAGGGCAGAGGAGGCGGGTTCGTGTTTCCCGGGCCGAACCGGGCTGTGGGGGGCGCGGGGCTTGGGCAGGGGCGGTAGCAAAAGACCGGCTGTGACAGCATGGGTGAAGGGGAGCGGGGTGGGCGAGGCATTGGGTTGCTTTGGGTGATGGGTGGGTCCGAGGAGCTGGCGGGCCGGAATCCTAGGTTCAGGCCGGGAAGCTGACCCGGGGTTGGTGTCCCCCCGAATCCGCAGCGCGGCCGATCCTGTCCTCGCCATGAGGCCGCAGCAGGCGCCGGTGTCCGGGAAGGTCTTCATTCAGCGAGACTACAGTAGTGGCACACGCTGCCAGTTTCAGACCAAGTTCCCCGCGGAGCTGGAGAACCGGGTACGCAGCCTGACTCCCGGCACTTGCCCTAGGTCGAGAGGGGCGGGGGAGACTCCCCAGAGACGGGCAGGGGTCTGGGCAGGCACCCGCTCAGCTATCTCGCGGCTCTGGCAAGGGAGAGGCAAAGAAGGGGCCTTGGCCAATGGTGTACAGAGAGGACCATTAAGCAAGACTTAGTCTTGGCAGAAGAGGATAAGGTTCCGGGTGTGATGACCCTATAGAACGCTATGATGCCCGCTGGGGAATCGGTACCTAGTAGTCTTCTTTCCCAGCTTCCCCTACCCAGGATAATTGTCATCAGTAATGAACAGTTAATTCCTGAGACTCCAGATCACCTCACTCAGCAAGTTGTAAGCCCTTGTCATGCAAGAAAAATCATCATTCTCGTGACTGGCGTTTGTGCCCACTGTCCTGTTCGCACTTCTCAGCAGGGAGAGTTATTAAGAGCTGTGCCAGGCCTTGTAGTCAGGCCTCCTTGGGACCTGAATAACCGTAGAGCGATAGATAGGTCTGGACGGGAAAATATCTCAGAACAAGGCCTCAGACTCGTCGCTCCCAGTTGTGATTGCTGGGAGCCACCTGTATTGGCCTGTATATCAAAATTGTCATCAGAACATAGGTCTTTTGGCAACCTTATGTGCAGAAGTGGAAGAATGGGATTTGTTTCCGCTTTCTTCAGACTTACATTTTTTTAAAAAGTATCTTATTGTAAAGATACAATTTGGGGTATGTGTGTGCGTTTTTTCTTGTGCCCACATGTGTGCACCCATCCAAAAAGAGATTGTTTTGGTCCTGAGCCATGTTACCAGATTCTGTTTTCTGTTCAGAGGTCAATTGCTGGTTAGATGGGAGCAGGTATTGTAGTTCTTTCCTCTTTGGCAGTTTACTCATACTGATTGCTTATTAGGCATGCCATGGGTGTGGGGCTAAGAAATGCTGGCACTGGAATAAGTGGGTGTAGATGAATCCGTACTGAAGAAATGTGTAGCAGTCATTTAAAGTCACCTTGTAGCCAGGTGGATTGCTCTACCTGATTGCCAAGTTTGGAAAACCAACAACCATCAATTATAGTATTCCTCTTTCCTTCAGCTTGGTTTATAACCATTGGCAGGTTAGTGGCCCACGTATGTTCTTTAAATGCCTTATAAAGATGTTTTGTAGATTAGCTTGTTTGTGAAATGCCATGTAAATACTATAGTTTGTTGCCATGATGTTATGAGTTAACTCAGCCCTACAATAGGTGGACTTTTCCACAGTAGTAGAAACTGAGCAAGTTGTCTATTAGCTAGAGCTACTGGCTGTTGTTTTTAAAATAGTTTAACATCACAGTAAATGTGTTTTACGTATTGAGACTTAGGGGAAATGGATCAAATGTTTTATTTTTAAGCCTCTTATGGAACCAAGACTTATACTATTTATGTACTTTCAAATCAGAATGTAAACTCTTCTTTTTTTACCCCAGTTATTTGGATGTTACAAGACCCTTTTGTTTATAAGTTTTAAAGTCAAACTTATAGCACATAGTCTAGCCAAATCTATGAAAGCAGAATCAGATATTGGCCTTCCACTCTGAATACACCAACACAATGTAGTCAGTACTCCACTTATTCTTACAGCAAACTGTTGTTCTTAAATTCTGGTGTCCTTTTAGTTTTGATTTCACATAGGTCAGAACTGCTTGTGGTACTGAGTACTATATGGAATGTTATGTGGTGCTGTTGAATTGTCTTTTGTTTTGTTTTGTTTTTTTAATGTTTAACTTAAAACACTAGCTTATACTTTAAACAGCTTTGGAAAGCTTTGGT
>JAQZBX010026765.1:0-28777 GCA_029593785.1 Cabassous unicinctus
AAAAAAAAAAAAAAAGCCAAGAGAGGAAAAACAAAAACAGCACTCACTTGTTAGAGCCAGACTGTTTTCTAGGTGGTAGACCTGGGCCAGGGCAGGGGTCTAGGATAAAAGGGCTGCACTGTCCTCACCACCTGGCTGACCTCATCCCAGCACGGGGGCCTCCTAATTGGCTTCTCCATCGCACTGTCGCTAAGGATCACACCCCGATGCTGAGAGAGGCTCTTTAACTCTGTTAGGGAAATGTCACTGTGGAGCAATGCAATAACACCTAAATTGGCCAGTTTTTCCAGATTTCACCTTAAAATGCATCCAGTTTTGGAACATGGTAAAGATATGCCTCAATCTGATAAATTCTATACTCCGTGTGTCTATGTGTGTGTATTTGCTTTTTGCTTTATAGGTATGTTTATTACCAGGCTCTGTGACATTTAGGGAGGGAGAGTGTTCCAGATCCTTCCTTTGATTGTGTCCTTAGATTTGAGGCCTTTAAAGCACGGTTCCGTAAGATATCAATGCTAAAACATGGGCTGACTCCAGACTGCAGTATGAGAGTGCAGAGATGTGTATAAACTGCCAGTGACTGGCACAGCCTGGAGATATCTTGGGTGGATCACTGGGAGTTAAGCCTATTAGGCCAGCTTTCATGGAAGTGGTGGACTTTGAGATGGTCCTGGAAGGATTGAGGTTGACAGGAAGTATTCTAGACGGGAACTGAGTAAGCATGCAAGAACCTAAGACTGTTAGGAAGGTTCTTACCCATTAAATTATTAGGGAATTTCATACCCATTTTGCCAACCACTATTTCTGATTATGCAGAACATTGTGTAGACATGTGGTTACTTGCTTCTGTAGCATGATCAAGTACTTGAATGTTCTCTCTGTATCTTCAACATCTTTGGACACCAAGATAGTATCAGTAATTATTTCTTAATTGTTTGGTGTATTGGTTGTTGTTCAGTTGGTTGGTAGATTCCAGACTATTTAGTGGCTCTGTCTTATTTAAATTTCGATTTTGTAGGAGACATTGTTGATGTCCACTTCATATCTTTTCAGCACTTAACTCTTTCCATGAATGCTGGCCCAACTTTTAACTGGCAGTACAAGAGACTTTGGCTAACGGCTCTCTCTGGCTGCTGGGAATTATTGGCCCTCCAAGGGTAGGCCTTAACTGATGATTGTTGAGAGTTGGTTAACACTTATCTCACAGCCCTTGCCTCTCCAGTGGAATAACTCTAAATATTTGAAGAGACTTATTGTCTCTTCGAATATCCCAGCAGGCTTAAACCTCTATCGTGCACAACGGTGTACAACTTAATAGCACATCTTGTGTTGGCTTCTGTCCCCTCCCTGCCTCATTTCCCTATGCTACCAGTGTTTCCTGGAATAAACTGCTTAT
Organism: Cabassous unicinctus; assembly: GCA_029593785.1. Classification (NCBI taxonomy): domain Eukaryota; kingdom Metazoa; phylum Chordata; class Mammalia; order Cingulata; family Chlamyphoridae; genus Cabassous; species Cabassous unicinctus. The sequence goes on from JAQZBX010026765.1 coordinate 1,397, forward strand.
GCTGAAGTCCCTGTCTTCTGAATTGCTTCTGAGAAAGATGAACTTAAATAATCTTCTTGTCTGGCTTCTTTGACCAGGGAGTCTGGCCCAGAAGACAAAAAACAAATAAATAAGTAAAATGACCCCCACTTCTAGCTGTGGCACTGAAACAGATGTGCTGGGTAGAACAGAGCAAAACACTTTCACTTTCTGAGACCTCTAGTCCTTACTTGTCAGGAGAGAGATAGGCTTTGATGTTACCAATGCCCTTCTGGAAGTTTTGGTTCTGAAATAACTCAGAACCATCAGGAATTTATCTAATATTTTCTTAAGGCCATTTGTATGCTCACTGCTGACTGGGTCCTTTCTATACAAACTCTTAAGCTTAACACTTCCCGTATTAAGGAAGTTTGGACCTGGTGTTTTCGAGGAGTTCCCTTCTTTGCTTTTGGATGTAATCCCGGAATATGGTGAAGGCTGGTCGCATTTTCATTCCTCCTCTTTCTTCCTTCCTCTCCCTGCCCTAACTTCTGTCCTTGCACATGTGAAGGAGAACTATCCTGAGATTAAAATCTCTGACCTAGTATTTTTTTCTGACTGAATGTAATAATAGGTACCAGTTTTTGAGAGTTTAATACATGCCAGGCACTATACCAAACACTTTTCCATACGTAATCTTATTTATCCCTACAACAGTCCTATCAGGAAGGTACTGCTAGTATTTCATCGTAGGGAAGCTAAGTTTTGGGACGTTTATGTAATTGCCCAAGGTCATTTGCCCTTTAGTGATGAAACCAGGATTTGAATCCAGGTTGCCTGAGTTGAAAGCTTACATTTTACTCTCTACCTGCTTCTCTATATAATGAATTCAATTATGGCTATAACTCACAAGACCTGTGTGTATTTCAAAATATGATTTGTAAGAACTGGGTTAATATAGAGGGAGAGGCAGAGAAAAGACTCAGCTTCACATGGGAAAAAAACATATGGATTTTATTGGACATTAAGCTCCCAGTGAAGTAATGGTGTGGTATGGATATCCAGAAAAGTTTTTTTTTTCCAATTTAGATTTCATCAATATGTGTCCTGTCTAGTACAGGAATGGTCTAGCTTGGTTAATCATTTCTTGGAATGTTGTGCTTAGTTGTGGTATTATCTTTAAGGAAAACAGGAACAGAATTGAGTGTGTCCAAAGAAGAATAAACACAGGACAGTGGAAGAATTCAAAAGCATATCACCACAAATCTGAAAATAACTGGGAGGATTTAGCCTGCAGAAGAGAAGACTTGGAGATCTCAGTGGGGATTACTACTTCAAACTCCCAAGAGGATATGGGAGCTAATCTTGTCCTGTGTGGTCTCAGAGCATAAGAATCAATGGGTAGAAGCTGCACAGAAGAAGATTCCAGCTCTCTTTCAAAAAGAAATAATAGCTAAAGTATAAAAAATTAGAATGGTCTATTCCAGGAGGTGGTGCCTTTATTAGTCAGGATTTTAAAAAATTTTATTTGCGAGTGACATAAATCCAACTCAAACTGGCCAAAGGAGAAATAAGTTCTTTTTCTTCTCAAGGAAGAGAAGTCTCTAGGGCTTCCTTTAGCTTCAACAGTGATTGAATCAAAATGTTCATACAAAGTCATCAGGAATATGTCCTTACTCCTTGGCTCTGGTTTCCTCTGGGAAGATTTTGTTCCTGGACAAACACTCCCCCAGTGGATCCTATCTTTGTGTTCTGTTGCTTCTATAACAAATACCATACGCTTAGCGGCTTAGAACAATTCAAATTTACTGTCTTATAGTTCCTTAGTTCAGAAGCCCAAAATGGGTCTCACTGGGCTAAAATCAGGATGTCACCAGGGCCATGTTTTTTTTCTGGAGACTCTACAGGAGAGGTTTCCTTGCCCTCTGCAGCTTCTATAGGCCACCCACCTTCCTTGGCTCATGGCGCTCTTCCTCCAGCTACAAACTCAGCAGCAATGGGTCAAGGTTTTCTGATCTCCTCTACTGCCTCCCTTTTCCATTTTTAAGGACCCTTGAGATTACACTGGCCCCACCCAGATAATCCAGGAAAATCTCCCCAGATGATTAGCAGACTATTCAATCTACAGCCTTAATTTTCCCTTGCCATGAAAGCTAACATATTCACAAGTTCTGGGAATAAGGACAGGGACAATTTTGGGGGTGTCAGTATTCTGCCTACCACAAACCCTGAACAATTACTCTGATGCTTCAGCTGGTCAACTCTGGGTCAGGTGACCACCCCCAGACCTAAACTTGGGCCCAGACCAGGTGAACTGAGATGTTGAAGGAGCATGATCTAGTCCCTCAAAGAAAAATTAGGTCCTTGTTGGAAAAGAGGAGGAAAGGGAGGCTAAGGAGGTTAAACAAAACGACACCCAACACAACAGCCAGTGTGGGGTTGGAGTCTTCATTATTAGGTAGGGGATGGAATGAGAGACTGCTAAGATTTTTTTTTGTATTCTGATGTTTGAAGACCATGTTCTATGGCTCTGTCTAACAGTGGGGAAAGCAAAGTAGCTGAGCATATCTAATGATATAAATTCTCTCCTCTATTCCTGGATGAGGCTCTGAGAATTACTAAGTTCAGATTTACTATCTTGTTTATGTGGTGTTCTGATTCCTAGATATAGTGGATGCTAAAATACTGCTCATCAGAAAAAGAGTTACCATAATTTTTTTTCCCAAAGGGGCACTTTCTTTCTTACCAGAAAAGGGAATTTTTAAGGCCATCTCTAAAATGATTCCATGAGAGTCTTTGGCAAAATAATTCTTACTGGGCAGAGTTCCTTAGGGAAACAATGACAAGAAAAGCCCTTCTTCCAGAATTTTTCTTTGAGGAAAGCAAAGAGTAAGGGGCTGCCTGTAACCCAATGTTTCCCCCTCCTTGCCTGATGCTACCTGAAATTGGATGGGACCATGAAATCCTAGCCAATTTCATTCTACACAAACAGGTGCCTTGAGTGATACATTTCCAGTCAAACGCACAGTTTAGGGCTCCAGATGGTGGAAGAGATTGAAAGTAAAGATAGGAAGGAAGATAGAGTCATGGGGGACATTTTAGGAGAAGTGATGGCTATTAAATTTTTCTTTTCAGACTGTAGAGTCCAAATTGTTCTAGCAGGAGGTTCAGCTGGACACTTATTGGGGAAACCTTTGCCTGTATAGGTGACCCCTGAACAATCCAGCCTTGTAAGTGGAATCAGGTCCTGAGTTCACACCTTGAGAGCTTTGAAGCTCTGTAAAGTCCTTTAAGCTCAGGTCAGACAGAAGAGCTCAGAGGCCCCAGCAATGCCTCTGAGCTCTTCAGCAGAGCTACCCACTGGTGCTGGGGTGCTGTCCTGGGTGTTGAATCCGCACCTGGCCAGCCTGCTGCTTGGCCCGATTTCTTGCCTTGGTCCCTATTGGTGATCAAAGACTCGTCTCCAGTTGTGTCTTCATAGCTGAGTATCAAAGCCCAGAGCTCCTTCTTTGCCCCTTTAGAGTTGATTTTCTTATCACTAGAATGTAAGTTTCATGAGAGCAGGGATTGGTTATGTTCACTGCTGTGTCTGCAGAGTGAGGGCAATGTCTCATTTGTACCAGACACTCAGTACATTAGGGTCAGAGGGATTTGTCCATCCTATTGTGCTCACTTTCCCACTTACTGACTGGGATAATACCCCCCCCCCCCAATAATCAAAAGATTTCTATACCACAATTTGTAATGTACAGAGAACTTTCAAATTCAATCCTCCTAGGACATTTAAGCTATAAGTAATGTGTCTCTGCGTCCCTGGGCCTGAGCTCCATGCCTGGAAGGGACATGGCACATGCCCAGTATCTTTTGTTGAACCTAAATAGGCTAATTTCATATAAGAGAAAACTAAAATGCAGAGAGAAGTAACTGAACCAAGGTCACACCTCTCATTAATGGTGGAGAACTGTGGCACCTCCCACTCTCTGGACCTTTTACCTTCCTCACACTGGTGATTAAATTCAGAGACTACCTAAAGAAATCACAATTCCTGAACTTTTGACTCCTTTTCAACAACATTACTCTTTCAATGATCACAGGTAAAGGGTTAATCCTTTTTTTATATATATGGTTTCTAATGAATTTTATTTCTGTACTAAAGGATATGAAGTATGCAACCAAGAGGTGAGGTTTGGAACTGTAACCACATGACTCCAGATCTGCCCTCACTGGGAGGGAGAGTGGAATGCTGAGATGTGTTTTTGTGATGGATTTTTGGAAGAATAGCAGGGATTCCCAATTCCCTTAATTAATAATAACCCTCTCATCCTCTGTTCACATGGCAGGGAACTTGCTCAAAAGAGTTCAAAGGCCAGCACATACAACAGTTGGCAGGAGTAGAGTCACTGCAGGCTCCCTGCTCTGCAGTTATATGTTCTATGGAGGGGGTAGATGGCTCCAGTGTTGTGTCAGGGTCCTCAGGGGGTGAGATAGGCTATGCCTGATCCTCTCTGCTGAAGACCATGAGAATTCCAGAATCCTACCTTGGAGAAAAAGGACTAAATAATGAGAATAAATGAAGAAAGGCAGGAAAAGGGAGGGTGGGAAGTAGAGAGGAATATGAGATAGAATAAATAAACGTAGAAAATTTCTATCAAGCACCCACTCTGTACCTCATCTATGAGAGACATTTTCGCATTCATTGTTTCAGTTTATACCTGACATATATATTGAAAGCAGGAATGAATGAATGAATGAATGAATGAATGTTTTTAATCTCTCCAATACCCTATGATTCAGTACCCACATGTGGTAGGTAGAAGTCTCCCCAAGAAACACATGTTCTTAATCATATCTGTGTCCCTGTGGACGTGAACCCATTTGAAGTTGTTATTTTTAATTTAGTTGTGGACACTTGTAAAAAGATGGGTGTTATGCCATATTACTAAAGAGAAGACACTGGAATCTAAAGTGAGAGAAACACAAGAGGATCCAGAATTCACAAGTCAGCAGAAACCGGTGACACAAAAGAAGGTATTGCTGAGTGATGGAGGGCAGAGATATAAGCTATGGGACCCCAAGGATTGCTGGCAGCCAGCACCAGAATGCTTTGATTTCTGTGTTTGTTCAGCCTCAAAACCATAAACCAATAAATTCCCGTTATTTAAACCAACTCATTAGGTAGTTTTTGTCACAGAAGCCTGGAAAACTAAGAAGACAGTTTTTGGTCCTGGAAATTGGGGTGCTACTATTAGAAATACCTAAAAATGTGGTTGTAGCTTTGGAATTGGGTGATGTATAGGGGCTGGGAGAATATAGAGGTGCTTGATGGAAAAAGCCTAGATTGCTTCGAAGAGAACAGTGGTAGAGATATGGACACGAAAGGTGCTTCTGGTGAGGCTTTAGAAGAATATGCTCTTGGAAACTGGAAGAAAGGTGATCCTTGTTGTAAAGTGGCAGAGAACTTGGTAAGATGTGTTCTGGTTTCTGGTGTTGGGTGGAAGGCAAAATGGTAAGCAATGAACTTGGCTGAAGAGATTTCCAAGCTAAGTGTGGCATGTGTGGCCTGGTTTCCTCTTGCTGCTGATAGTAAATGGCAGAAGAAAGGGATAAACTGGGAAGTGAACTCTTAAGCTTTTCAAGGAGAAAGAAAATGGACCAGCTGCGTAACCCAGTTTGGGTTGTGGTCTAGAGTCTGAGCTCCGTGGTAACGGGTTGCAACATTAAACTGAAATGGGCTCTGATTGGCTGGAACCTGTTTGGCCTCCATTAATCCCTGAGGAGACTCTGGGTCTGATTTAAGCTGCAGATTCTGCTGGGCCGTTTCCCAGTGATCCATCATGATTCCTGTCGGCACAAAGCCTGTCAACTGCCCTCCACCACCAAAAGTAATGAATTGAACTCCACGACCCACACGTTTGATGGGATGAGACTCTCTAAGTCAGCACAAGGCCATGGGGACAGGCCGTGATTGTTCCTTTTTTCTTCCAGAGGAAAGAATAAGCTATTCCCACTCTTCTGTTTAGTCCCATTAGATGCTGAGCTGGCATCATGAGAGGTGGCCGGAGTATCTGAGTATAAGGCAACAAGAAACACCTAGAACTTGAAAGCTGAAATAATACTTGGGGGTGTAGTCCAGAACGCTGCCCCTGGGTCCCACCGTGAGAAAAGAACAGAGCAGGGACTAGAGCACCTCTCTCCTTTCCTCTGACTTCCTGTGCTCTTTGATACCTTGGTTCCTTTTCTGAACTGCCACTTCGCTCCTCATTCCCCTGTTTTCTGAAAATGGCAAGAGGTTTATCGCATTCCCCAATTTATTTACCAGTAGAATAAAAATTCAGCATCTCTATTTTTCTACTGTGTTCTATGACTAGAAGTCAAAACAAAAATGTCCTGTTGTGGCTGCTGTCATGGGGTGAAAAATGAGCAGAAGACATTAAATTGTATCTCTGGACTGGAAAGAAACTAAGAAACTGCAATTCCATCTACAGCATCCCTGTCAAGTGATCTTCAAGCTACAGTTTTCGTGGCTCCAGCAACAGGGAACTCACTGCTCCCTAAGGCAATCTTTCTATTTTTGGACAGCTTTGTCTATTAGAAAGATTTCTTTATGTTGACCTAAAATTTGTCTTCATACAGTTGCCACCCTTTGGTAATAGTTGTGCCATCTCTAGCAGTGGAGCACATGTCTATTTATTCTTTCATGTTGGAGTTGTTTGGATTCTTAAAGCTAGCTCTCACGCGGCCCTGAAACCACTGACCACCCCCCCGCAACTCCAGTTTTTTGATCTAATAGTAAGATATGAAATTCATTTAATGAATTAGGGCCAACATTTTCTGCTACAAAATAGAATTAAATGGAAAACAGAACAGAATAGGGAATATTAGAATATATTGTAGCTTTGTTTCTGAAACTATTGATGTGTGTTTGTGTGTGTGCACTGAGTCCTAATGAAAACTATTTTCTTACCATGAATGATGCTTAATATATTTCCAGGAATACTTTTCTAAGTCTTCTCTTTTATTTAGCAAAACATCTTTGGTATTGGTACTGTTTCAGGTTGTAACTGACCATCCTGTGACAACAATGCCCTAACCTCATTGATCCTCAGTCTCCCCAAGTATTATATGGATAGATAATAACATGTGTCCTTTCTCCTTCACAGCTTTGTTGTGAGGCTCAAATAGTATGTTGAATGTGAAACTAATTTAGAAAGTGAGAAGTTCTGATGTATAATAGAAGTAGTGGAATAGTAGTAGACCTGAGAGAAAGAAGAGTAATAATTTCTCTTCTTCCTTTATTTCCGTTTCTTCTCCTCCCCTTCCCTTTCCTCATCCTTCTGCTTCTACTTTTTAATTGTTATTTTAGCTACAGTCTAGATTTTTCATTATCATATCTTAAATCAAGGGGCAGCATGATATGGTAAGATGGAAGTGGGCTTTGTGAAGAAACAGACTTAAGTTCAAATCTTACCTCTTCTACTCACTGGTTCCATGACTTTGGCCGATCTTTCACCCGCTCTAAACCTCACTTGTTTTATCCTTTAAGATGGGAATCCCAGTGCCTAATAGTTAATATGGTTTCATGGTTGAATGAGTTAGCCAACATTCATGGCACAGAATAGAACTCAGTAAATACTAGGTCCCTTTATCTTCTCCCCACCCCACCCGGAACTACTTACCATCAGAAAAAAGCTCATCTTCTCAGAGGTTGAAGTCAGTTTCTTCATTCAGGATTGGGCTGAGTCCACATCCACTGAATGTGAAGGAAATGTGTCTGAATCTCTCCAAAAGAGTTTCTTGGTGACAAAGTTTCTTTCTGCTAGCAGTCAAGAAAGAGTGGCATTTCTGAAGCATGGGCCAGCTCCAGAGGCCTTGTGATTCCAGGAATCAGAATGTTGTAATGCATCACTATAATAGAAGACTCTCCACAGGGAAAGGGAAAGAGGTTCAGGGAAGTCATGGGAAGAGGCAGCTCAGGGTTGTAGTGTGAGCCCTGGGTGAAGTTACACTGTGACCTGGGTCCCCACACCTCCTGACACTGTGAGTCTACATTTTCCCATCGTCAAATAGAGGAAACGGTCATCTCTGCCCTGCATGCCTCACAGGCCTGTAGCGAGCTTCAAATAAAATAAGAGGATGAGGCCGTGTTTTGTTAGGGAGCCAAATGGCAGAATCTTATTTTTGAGGACACCATTTTAATTCAAACCAAATGTGTTTTTTTTTTTAATAGATGGCCATCTCTAGATCTGTGCTTCCAAAGAAGTGATGTTTTTTTTCCTGCCTTAAACGGTGTCCTTTTCACATTGAGGCTGAAACTCAATCCCTACCAGAGGCCTGTCAGACCTGCACCTCAGTGTGGGATTTGCCCAGGGGGCCCTACTCCTGGAGGATGCTGAGCCTCTGTCCTCCTCCCCTCCCCCAATCTGCATAGCTTCCAAGGGCCACTGACATGCTCTCCCTTTTAAAGTCTGTGCTCCAGTCACATTGGGTTCCTCTATGTTCTCCGAACATGCCTATGAGCTCCATCCTTTTTCCTATATGTTTCCCACACACTTCTGGTTTCTTTCTTTGTACTTTTGTCCTTTTTGGGTGCAATAGTGATGTGTGTGGTGTGTGTTTGGGGGAGGGGGGTTCCTTTCATCCCTACAGATAGATTCGTCTCAGAAACCACCTCTTCTGTGTCATGAAATATTTAGTGACTCACAGCAAGCATTTTTATTTATTTATTTACATATTTACTTATTTATTTCTTTATTTTTAAAGAAGCTTTATATTACAAAATGTTACATGAAAAATATGGAAGATTCCCATATACCCCACCTCCTCTCCCTCCCATACTTCCTCCCGTTAACAACATCTTTCATTAGTGTGGTACATTTGTTACAATTGATGAACACATTTTGAAGCACTGCTACTAACCATGGACTACAGTTTACATTATAGTTTACACTTTGCACTGCACAATTTTACAGGTTTTGACAAAATGTACCTTGACCTGTATCTGTCATTGCATTGTTGTGCAGGACAATGTCCCCAAAATGCCCCATGCTACACTTATTCTTCTCTCTCCCTCCCCTCAACCTCTGGTTGCCATTGCCTTTATATCAATGATACAAGTTCTTCCATTGATAGAATAATCATATGTCTACTTTAGTCCTTAGTTGCATTCCCACCGTATGTTTGTTCATTCTTCAAGTTTGAGGATTTGGGGATGGTGATGCCCATTCTGTTTCTGATTGAGAGGGAGCTTAGATCCCACGGGGCAGATGGATGGGACTGTCTTGGTTGCAGTTGTGGATACTCTCTGTTTTTGACATGAGCATTGTTCATCATCATCCTTTTGTTAGTTGTCCTGAGCAAGTCTGATGAACTGCATAATAGGTGTTGCAACTCTGCTGAGATTCAGGGCTCAACCAGTATATAAACGGATAGACGATTTAAGTCCCTTGGACACGTATTTAATGAGTGTAGTGCTAGTTACAGGTTTAAATAAAAGGGGCAGAAGAACCATGTGTAGGGAAATTATAGATGAGTCTAACTCTTTTTACATTGGGGAGCATATATTCCAAAGTAAGGCCCACTGACAGGGTGCCAAGTTCCTGAGATTGTTTGCCTTCTCTGTAGTGTCCAGATGTCTCTAGAGCCCTCAAGAGCCCTACTATTTGAGGCATTGTTTACTATGGCATCACTGTACATAAAAGATAACAAATCTTATGGTGATAAAAGACACAATGAAAATATTCTTATTTTATTACTTTTGTATTTTATTTGTTATTTTTTATTTTAATTTCTAACTATTTTTATTTATTTTTTGGCTTTGTTTTTGGGGAGGTTTTAGATCACAGAAGGGTCACAACAGTGGCAGGTGAGGATCACTGGTATGGGGTGTCGGTGATGGGGGGATATGTGGGGAGGGGTGGGGTTCACCTGGGGCATGCCTGTATGCCCTATGAATACGTTCAAGTGGTCATGGGGCATTGTCTTAGTGGGTGGAGACACATACAATAACGAAAAGAATATTCCCATCCTGGGAAGTCCTGCTACATTCTCTTAATAGAGCAGCAAGACCCCTGAATACATGGACAGTGCCTAGAAAAGGAGGACAGACCATTATGCCAGGCCCTTGATATTGATGGTTGTACTTATGAACCTTTTCTTGTGAAATTAAAAGTTAGCCTAGTATTATATATTGCCTAAGAGTTACCTCCTGAAAGCCTCCTTGTTGCTCAAATTTGGCCTCTCTCTAAGCCAAACTCAGTATATAAACACATTACCTTTCCCTCACCACCACCACTGCATGGAACATGACTCCTGGGGACGAGCCTCCCTGGCACCAAGGGATTCTTACCAAGCTCCAACTAGCAATGCATTTGGAAAAAGACCTTGGCCAAGGGGGGAAATACTAAATACATATGAGTTTTTATGGCTATGAGATTTCAAAGTGAGTCGGGAGGTCATTCCAGATATTATGCTTATGCATGTCTCAGCAAGCATTTTTAGGTGAAATAAAGAACAAAAAAGGGATAGAATGGAATGGAATGGAATCTAATGTAATAGAAAGGAACAGAACATTTTGGAGTACTTCAGTTCCCATAAGGACAAATTTTTGTGCGTGAACTTTTAAGTCAGTTATATAAAAAAAATACACAGATGTACAACTATGTATTTATTATTGTGGGTCTCAATGGGAAAAATATATTAAATGTGCTACATTATATCATGGTGAGTCAGATGTGCCCTTGTTTTTATTGCCCAACTTGTCCCTAAGCTACCTGACCAAGACAAGAACCATAATTGATCCCCATCTGTGTCTTCCCATCTCCTAACCTTATCCCCTCTTCAAAGGAGAAGCTCAAGATCCACTGGTCAAATCGAATGGCTGAGAAAACTAATCTTTGTGGCAGTTGTCTATATGAAGAGGTGGTCGCTGATGTGTACAACGGATGTAAGGATCTGTATCAGTAATGACAATACCAATGGCTGCTATTTAAGGCTCTTGAGCACCCCTTAAATGTTTATAACTGTGCCTGGCACATTGTAAGACTCAATGCCTGGCTGCCTGCAGAATTGATTCCACTTCCTCAGCGACTCCCACTCCTACTGGGTATTTTATTTTGTCTTGTTATTTATTCCAAGCACCATCCTTTTGAGGTAGATACTAATAACCCCAATTGACAGATGGGAAAAACTGAGGCTCAGAGACACAGAGTTATTTGCCTGAGGAAGCAGAGGCAGTGCTGGCATGGGAACCCTCATCCCCACCCTCATTCCATCTGTCAGGCTCCAGAGTTCTTGCTCTTTAAGCACTTCAGGAGGCTGCTCAGTGCAGGTGAAGTAGGTAGGCCCTGAGGATTCAGAAGCCTCCAGAAAGGCCTCCTGAACCTGGCAGTTAATTCAGATAAGTAGACAGTGGTTGTGTGGCTGGATGGGGGTGGGCAGCAGAAGGGACAGGAGCTGATAAAGCAACTGGATTCTTAGAGGCTGAGCTCAGCCTCATTCTAGGACAGGAGGGCAGCTGAGGAGATTGGGGGCTCATCACAGACACAGCCCCTTCCTGCAGCATGCCCTGACTCCCCCATCAAGGCTGCTGTGGCATTGATATCCGATATTGCCTGGCTAGCAGAACAAGGAGTAGCTGTGGTTGAACTTCTCTAGCTTCTGTCTCTTTGTTCTTAAGTGGAGCAGGTAATCCCTGTGTTTTAGAGATGGGATGAGAGTAAGAATGGGAACACAGGCAAAGCAGAGATAGAGGCTTCATGTAGGTCCCACTGCTTGGGGTACCCTCACCCCTTGGTGGAAGTGCCTAGCAGGACTGAAGAAGATAGATTCTTGCCATACCAGCTCATTCTCTAGCCCAGCAGAGCCTTATGGCAGAATGGAGACAGCCTGGAGTGTGGCCATGGAAGGGTCTTTGGAAATGCTCTCTAGCCTGGAGCTCTGATTGCCACAGGGCATTCTGGAGGGAATTGCTATTCCTGGCCTCATGACCCAGAACCAATGCCCACACTGCCCTGCCTTTATTGGAAAGAAACTGGAGATGGCAGAATAGATCTGGGAGATTAACGTGGGCCCCTGAACCAATAGACGCAGGTGTGGGGAGGAAGACAAGCCTCAGTGTGGGGCCCTTCCTGTGTCCAGGTCCAGGTTTGCTCATCAGGGCTGCAGGAGAGCCCTTCAGCCATGGTCAGGGGCCCTGACCCTGCCACCTGTGATCACCCAATGTGCCAGGTAGCAAACTTGGCATGTAACATGTTATTGTTCACATTTTACAGAAGAGGAGGCTATGACTCAGATGTGAAGCATTTTGCCTATTAATAATCAGAGCAGCAGCAGATAACATCATATAGTACTTACTGAGAGTCAGGCACTGCCCGAACTCCTTCGGGCCACATGGTTGGAAAGCCGGAATTCACTCGAGGGCTGTTGTCACTTCTGAGCCCACCTGCAAAGGTCTGAGGCTGCATAGGACCATGAAAGGGCTGTGGCAGAGACCTGACACGGCTTCAAATCCAAGCTCCCATGCCCCAGACTGCATTGCCTCTGGAAAATCCCTAAACCTCTCTGTGCTTCAGCTTCCTTATTTGATAAATGAAGTTGATGATAACTGCCTCAGAGTTGTTGCTTGCATGGTACAAGACATGTAGAATCCCTGGCAAATATACTCTCTAACAGCATAACAGATGATTTTATTTTTTAGTGGCATTGTAGCAAAGAACGTGGTCAGGGAATATTGGACCATTTGCACCATGGGGACAGAGACCAAGTCTGCCTGTTCCCTGTTCTGTGCTCAGTGGCTGTGTTTGGCACATTTGGGGTATCAGTACTTATTAGCTGAATGACTGTCTTATAGATTGACTGACTGACTGAATGAGTGAGTGAATGGAAGCAATTGAACTAGGTATTTGCAGCATCTTCTTAATTTCTGCCCAGGCTTTTTTGGAATGCAAACTGCTGCCTTTTAGTTATGCCTCTCCAGACCTGGGCACAGATGGGCCTGTGTGTGCACAGAGCAGGGAGGCTGCTGACTAGGGCAACTTGCTACCCTGCAGGTGCCAGGCTCCATCCTCAGAGAAATCTGTCCCTCTATCAGGTGTGCCTGGCCTTGACTTACATATGACTTAGACATCTGTTTAGGAATTCATCCCCATCATTGCTAGGCAATGCAAAAATTTCCTTTTCTCTTCTCCAAAGACACCTCTTCTCCAACCCAGAGAGAATATGATTTTTTTTTAGAGATTGCTCTGGAGGAATTTAATTTGGGAGATCATTCTAGCCACTTCTATGTTGTAAAATGGAAACAGTTCTACCTTTGTGATGTGTCCTTCCGTCTCTCCCCTCTTCTCTTAGAGGGCTGCTGACTCTTGGGCTGATGGTCTGCCTGGAGCTTCAGATACATTTGGGGGCCTTTCCAAACCCATCCCTCTTGCACTTACCTGATCTGGACCATTATTGTCTCTGGCTGGGATTAGTGCAGCTGCTACTTTATTGTTCTCCAGGCTTCCAGATTTGCTTCTCTCTGATTCATTATCTACACAACCACCAGCATGGACTTCCTAAAGCCAAGTGCTGTCATGTTGATCTCCTTCCAATAACAATTAAAAAGCCTGAGGCTCCTCATCCACCACTAGGATGCAATATAGCATTGAGTATCAGAGCAGGGGTTTTAGATAGATTGAAATTCATTCATTCATGCATGCATTCATTCAACATTTACTCAGTTCCTTCCATGTACCAGACACTGTATAAGCAGCAGGTAAAAAGCATGAATAGAACCAAATTCCTACCATCATGGAGCTTGTGTTTTTAATGGAGAGGAAGACAATACACAAATAAATAAATTTTTATTGTATTAACCAACCATAATAAGTGCTATGAGGTAGAATGAAGTAGGATAATGGGGTAGAGAATGACATGTGGTTCTATTTCAAATAAGGGGGTCACTTCTCTAAGAAGGTTGCATTTGTATGGAATCTTCAATGAGATGAGGGAGTGAACAAACCTGGTAACGCAGAGGGACAGACCTAGGTTGCCATTCTGTATCCATCACTTTTAATTTGTGACCTTGGGCAAGTCATGTTATTTTCCTCAGTTTTTTCCTCTGTAAAATGAGGATGTTGTGATAGTTCCAAATTTTTTAACTTTGCTTACAGAACGCTTCATGTTCTATCACCTGCTTATCCAGTCTCATCTCAGTTTGTCTCAGCCACAATGAACCACTTGTAGCCTCTTTCCCCCATCTTCTCTTTACTCTGTCTGGATGGTCTTCTGCTTTCCTGTCTTATCCCTATCCCACTCCCTCCATCTGAAGCCCTCCAATTCAACCTTCAGATATTAGCATAGACATCACTTCCTCCTGGTGGCCTTTAGTGACCCTCACACCCCAACGCCAGGGTATGTGTCCCTGCTGTGTTTCCATCTCTCTTGGTTTCCTCCATTCATAGCATTGCCCAACAGGACTGATAGTGTCTGCTTTGTCTCCCATGAGACTGAGCTGTGTGAGGGCCATCTGAGCCCAGTGTTTGGCACAGAGTAGGTGCTCCCTGAGTGTTTGTTGAATGAATGAATGAGTGAGTGAGTGAGTGAATGAGTGCTTTTTGGTAGAAGGCAGGAACCAAATAATGAGTAGAAAAGTCCTTTGAAAAAGAATCCATTAATAAATTAAAATACAAATGGAAATACTTGTGACTATTAATTGAAACTGATGAAAATGTCCTGCCCGAGGGAAAATGATGAGAAGTTTACCAAATAACATAACTCCCTGCGCACATGAAGTCCCTACCAATCCTTCTGCCTCCATTGTCTCACTTGATCTTCACAGCCAGCTTGTGAGATAGGAAAGGCATATTTAAGATGGTGGGAGGGATGGGGAATCAAAGGGCAAAGAAACTTGTGTCCAGTAAAGGTCAGTCACATTGAGAAGGAATGGAACCAGCTTTCAAAACTGGTCTTCTGACTCCTAGTCCATTGCTGGCTCTGCCAGTTTCTGTGAACTACATTGCTAAAGACTAGGAGTCAGAAGATCAGGTGAAGCTGATACATCTGTTTCCATAAAGCAGGGCTGCCATTGAGTGTGGGTGGTTAGTGAGTTGATTCTCTGAGGAAAGGGAGAAAAGAGATGAGAAGGTAGTGACCTTCCCCAGGGAGAGTATTGCCTTGTGGGGCCCTGGAGGCTGAGGTTTCAACTGGCCAGGACACAGAAAGCAAATGGGGTAGGGGCATGCGTGTTGGCCCAGGAGCCCAGAGACTGGGACTCTGGTCCAGCTCAGTTGCCTTCCACCTATGTGACCTGACCTCTTCAGTCTGGTTTTGGTCTCTTCACTTTTATAATGAAAATAAAGAGACAAGGTCAGCTGTTTTTTGCATCATGGTCCTTGGAAATTCAAGCATCTGTGGCTGTGCTTTAGGGCCAAGGAAGGTGGTGGAGGCATGAGGAGAGGAACAAGCATGCAGGCTCTGGGCTTTGTGCCCTCACTCTTATGGAAACTTACCCTTTATAGGTTTTGTATATTGAGCCTTTGAGGGAAAAATTTCATTTAAACAAAGAATTCTACTACGAGCTAAAGTTTGAAAACCTCTGGGCAAGATGATCTTAAATGGCTTTCTACTTTGGACAATTTGAGAAAGGAGAATCAGAGTGAAAATAAGGCCTTCACTTTCAAGGGCTCAATTCAAGAAGGAAAGAGGACAGGTTGCAAGGAGGCAGATGTGGGATTAAACGGAAAGTAAAGAAAGAAACTGCTAACATTCCTGTGGCTTTGAGATTTAAGACTTGAAAGAACAGGTTCCCCCATGAACCCTATATTTCCCTCTTTTCCTTTAGGATTTTATTGCCATTTTCTTTCTTCCTCATCTCTCCAAGTAGCTATTTAAAGAACATGATAGGGCTTCAGTGGTTATGGTCATCAAGTCACAGCTGAGTTCTTTCCTTCTCTTACAAATGTGACTTACAGAAGTCGGTCACGAGCACAGCTGCTTTAAATACTCCCTGGTTCATTGGAAAGTAAGACTTACCACATGCCAGAGACGGATGCAACCATAGAAATCTTCTGGTCCAATCTGCCCATAGTACATATGTGGAAATTGAGGCCTGGACTGGGGGAAAAAGGCTTGCCTAATTCACCCCATCAGCAGTGAGGCAGCCTGACTGGAGGACACACTAGATGGTTTACAAGGGAGTTGCTGAGCTTGGATTTAAATGCAGATTGTTGGCACTATAGCTTTGACCTCCACATGGCCTGTTTGGGTCTGTACTACATGCTGCCTTCCTGCTTTTTGATCAAATACATGATTGTGTAAACTATGCAGAGGCTCTACTCCTGTGTCTAGAAAGGTGTGATCAATAGGCATATTCTTGTCGCTGTCAAGAGTGCTGGATGAGGGTCAAGGTGCCAGCTCAGCCACTGAACACATGTCTCTTCATATCTCTGCCCTGCTTGGAATGTTCCAGTGGCTCCTGTTCCCTAGCTCCTTGGCCTCACTTCCAAGACTTTGTAATCCAAACCAGACAGCTTCTCCATCCACTTCATCTCCTGCCTCTCCTGACCTCCTATTTTGTCTCTACTAGACATCCTCAACTTCTTGTAGCATCTCAGATTCTCTGTGATATCTTAACCATAGATCTTCGCTCATGCTGTTCCCTCTATGTGGAGCACTTACTCTTCTTTTTATTGGATTCCACCTTAGCCAAAGTAAAAGTGGCTAAATTGTTTATGACTCAATTCAAGTCTCACCTCTTCCAAAGAACCATCTCCACTCACCAAATTGCACAACCATCCTACATGGGTATAGACCAAGGGTTCTTGAACTTTTTTGTTCCATGGACCCCTTTGCTAGTCAGCTGAAAACCATGGACCCCTTACTAAGTCCACACTGTACTGTGTATTATTTAATAAATATATCACACCCGCACCAACATATCCCCACAAGAATGTTTTTTGAATTTCAGTTCAAGCTCATGGACCCCTTGTTAAGAACCCCTTGTATAGACCATCCCAAGCTTAATTTCACCATAACACTTAACTCCATAGAGTCCAAGTGCCCATCTTCCTGTCTGCCACCCCTCTGGGCAGGGAACGTTGGCACATTGCCTGGCACATAACAGTGTTAGGTAAATAAACCTGCACTTGATAGCCTTCATGAATACATCTGAGACTCACTTTCCTGGTCCATGGAATGCTGAGGCTAATTTGACATTGGCAGGTGTCACTGAGAGGAACCAATGAGAATTTATAAGTTAAAGGGCTCATAAGCCATGCTTCACACGATAAAGGAGTTGTTACTATTAAAATTCATACACATGGGTTGTGTCTCATAAGTACCTGTTGACCCCAGGGCTTTGTGCTGGGCACCGAGACCTCTAGGAAGGGAGGATGGCACAGTGTTGTCTATCTCCTCTAACTTCCAAATGAAGCCCTATGTTTCATTACCAGAAGGGTGGCTCACCAGCTCTCAGAATCTGGCTCAGATATGTGGGCAGCTGCTGGTTACAACCGCAGTGCTGCCCCAACTGGGAGGAAGGAACTATCTGCTCCTGTGTTTCCTCATTCGAAATACATCAGAAACCCAAATTAACTCCAGGCCTCCAGTGGGACAAATTATCCCATCCCCAAGTCCCTCACACATGATTTTTCTTGCCTTCAATACTTCATATCCATCTTCTGGTCCAAATAATTGGAAAAAAAGGGAAATAAGAATTCAGGGAGCTGAAGGGAGAAGATATTCTGGCCTATTCCTTCACTGACAATTGAACCTCCCCAAGGAAAGAGAATAAAACATACTACCTAGTGGAAAATTTACTTTTACTAGAGGCATGCTCTCATTCCTTGACCAGCTAGGGTCATGTATTCTTATTAAAGAGAAAACTGAGGAGTAGAGTAGTACAGGGTTTTTCCCAAAAGCATACATCAAATCTGTGGCAGAGAAAGGGGTGGAGCCTGGGACCCTTGTCCCCCAGCCCAGAATACTTTTCTCTGGACTGCAGAGGTTTACTGCTCTGCCTCTCATTCACTGTTGCCTTCGGACCAGTCCCCCTTCCCATCCCTAGACCTCAGTTTCCCCTTCTTGGGAGTTTGATTACCTGGTATCTGAGATGCCTTCCAGTTGCAAGTTATGGTATATATCTTTGTGTTCATTTCTGACCACATTAGTTTTTTTGAAATTAAAATATGCTCTCATTCATTCATTCATTCATATTTTATTGAGTATCTACTAAATGTCAGACATGATCCTAGGTATAATGATGTCCAAGAGAGTGTCCATGCTCTCTCTCATGGAGCTTAAAACTCCATCAGACTCCAGCAGGTATTTTAGATCCAAATAGAATTAGGCTGACCTAAAAAACATTGACAGGCAAAACAAATAAAGACAAAACACTAAGCATTTTCTTTTATGCTTTTGGTTAAAAAACAGCCTAGCCAAAAGGGTTGTGTGTGTACTATGGGAACATTTTTACAGATATTTTCATCTGATCGTAATAAAGGCCCCTTGTGAAGTCAGCAGGATTGGAGAGAATCTTCCCATTTACTGATGGGGAAACCAAGTATTAAGGAGATGAAGGCATTTTCTTTAGGTTCCCACTGCAATTAATTCTTGGCATATCAAGGCACAAACACAGCTTGCCTGATTTCTAGAGCAGGTCCAGATGACGGTACAGGAGGCAGGAACCTTTTAGTGGATAGCTAGGCTTTGGGAGCAAGACTGAACAACAACTCTGCCTGCATCTCTTATCAATGGGAAGAAGTTCTTCCAAGACACAGGACCAGCTCAAGAAGTGGGCTGTAACTGGGGCAGAAGAGGGGCCGTTTAGCATGAAGACCCCAGCTCTTGGCAGGACCCAGGCCCTTCCCCTCTCAGCCTCATGTCCTTTATCTACATAATAGAGATGAGGCTCCCCTACCTACTTCATAGCAGTGTTGAGTGTCCAATGCGACATGGCAGGCTCCTTGACTATGACTCCATGTGATGCATCACTTTCCTTGATGTTGGTGCAGAGTAAGTGTCGGTGTTTTGCTGTGCCTGGGTCAGGAGTTGGTCACTGGGATGGGAAGGAGGATATCTTAAGGCAGTAGATGAGGTGTCCTTCACATAAGCCTTCCTTTGACCATCCCTTCAACCCTGTGAGGTGGGTTTTGTTCTCCCCTAACTACAAATGGAGGACCTGCAGATCAGAGAGGTTAAGCAACTTTCCCCAGCTCGCTCAGTGGAGATCCATCAGAGCTGCGGTCAGAATCCACATCTGTGCTTTCTCTTGGCTCCTCTGGTCTTCATCAGTGACAGGGAGTCCGTTTGGGCAGGTTTCTGCCCTACAGCAAGGAGGGCAGCTTGAGTGATGACAGTGCAAGCAATGGCTAGCCCCAAAAGGCCTTAAGGCGAGGAGGCAAGCCATTGATCCTTGTTTGTCCTGTCTTTATCTTTACAACTTTCCCATTAGACCTTCTCTCCTTACATTTTCAACTAACATTCCTTCCTGACTCACTCTTAATTTTCTCTCCCTTTCTGTTACAATTTTTCTTTTCCCATTCTTCTCTAAAATTTTGGGTAAGCCCCACTGGCTTTTACCTCCTTGTCTATTTCCAGAATGTTCTTTGGATAGATAGGTCAGACCTGGTCATTCTCCTGCTCAAAAGCCCTCACCAGATAGAATCCATGCACCTTTGCCTATTTCAGAAGTTCCTTCAGGACTGGGTCTAGCTCACTGCTCCAGGGTTGTTGTCTACCACCCTCCAGTCCAGCAGCTCATAGCTCTGTGACGATACCCTGCTGTGCTGCCACCATTTGTTTACCTCCCTACCCTTGGCCCCCAGTCACCAGACTGGTAAGTCTTTGAGGAGAGACTAGACTTTATTCTCCTCTTACTCCTAGATTTTAGCAGCATGTCTTGCACATAGCAGATGCCCTAAATATTTACTGAATAAGTGAAGAAATGTATCAGACACCCCACACTCCCCTTTCTTTCTGTCCTCTTCACCAGGATTTAGGAATCCGAAATCAGAGTTACAACATCTGCTGCCTGTGTAGGAAAGATGCTGGCAGGAAGCTATTGGAGTGATGCTTTCATAGCCTTTTACGGACGACAAGCCATTTTAGACACATTAAATCCACTCGGTTCTCACAACAACTTTGTGACCCCAGCTGTGGCGATTTTTGTTCCACTGTACTGAAGAGGACACTGAGACTCGGGGGCCACGTGACTTATCCAGGGCCACCAGTGCCACGGTGCCAGGACTTGCCCCCTGTGTTACTTCCGTTGCTCTAGACCTTGGTTTCTCCCCTAAGGAAGACATTGTGTCTTAATTGCAACGAATGAGGGAAGGAAAAGCCAGAGTACTTATTGGTGACACACTGAGCAAGCGTGAAACTCTTAGAAGAATTGAAATGCTTTCTTTTTGTACCTTCAAGGACTTTTTTGTTATTCCTAATTCCTTACATTTGTATATCAGTTTAGAGATTCATAAAAGGACTTTTTTTCAACCCCAGATTCCATTTGCCTCCTATCCAATTCAGTGGAATAAGTGGAACAAGATGTCTGGAAACACACTTATTTTGCCTCCTCTTTGCTGTAACACCGTGTCAGGCACCAAGGATATAATCCTGAGCAAGTCAGGTATGACCTGTGCTGTCAAGGAGTTTAGCTGAATAGGGGGGTGGACTAGTAAATACACAGGTACAATACAGTGTGATATTTATTAGGATTCTGGAACTACAGGATTCGGTGCAGCACTGAGAGCCCTGAGCAGGGGTGGCTGGAGAAGGTTTTCAAGAAGCAGAGCTCTCAAGAACAGGGAGAAGTGAGCCAGGCAGAGGGTGGAGCAGAATGTACCAGGCAGGGAAAGCTTGTGCAAATACCCAGGGGCAGAAGAAAGTTGGTTTCAAGATTACTGTGCCTACTTTACAGGTGAGTAAATTGAAGGCCACAGGGTGGGTGGGACTTGCTTGAGTGACCCTGCACATTCTGGGTGGATCTGAGACCGTAGCCAAGGGCTCCTGCCTCCCAGCTCTGCATTCTGGTCCCCAGCTGCGTGGAGTCTTCACCGTTCAGGAAACAGAAGGGCAGATTAGAGGAAGGGCCTGGGCTGCCTGGGTCCAAACACAGAGCAGGCCCCAGCTGCCGGGACCCAGCGCCCCTGAGCCTCATCCCTCTGCCACTCTGCAAACCGGGCTTCCCGCCACGTGAAGATTAGTCACAGAGGCTGCAGTTGCATTCGCAATATTGTGTCTAAAAAGACGTGCGGCAGCATTCGGATAGCAGGCTTATTAGCCTGTTATTATCCATTTACGCACATATTCCGGATAATCAGCCTTCAGATGGGCAGGATTAATTGGTTACAATCCTAGCACTGGTCACATCTAATTGAAATGGATGCCTTCGCCTCTCAGAATGGACAGCTTATCCATTGCCATTACACAGAGAGCATGCCCCCGCCTGTGGATTTCCCTGTCGGGGCCATTACAGTGGAGACTGGGGAAGGACAAATGGAGCCCCTTTCTCACCTTTGTTTGTGGCTGTAGCCACCTTCTACTTGGTTCATGATTATCTCTTCACTGCATATCTATCTTCTCTACAGAACTGTGAGATACTTGAGGGCAGATCTGTTTCAATTAGTATTAGATTTGACTGCACATATTGAAAAAGCCAAAATAATAGTGCCTTAAACAAGATGAATTTTATTTTTCTTTCATATTAAAAAAAAAAAAATTCTGACAATAGGAAAGCCAGGGCTGGCATAGGAGCATCACAGTGTCTTCAGGGTCCCTTCCCTCCCCTCCTTTCCCCTCCCCTTCCCACCATCATAATGTGTGGTATACATATACATTCTCATGGCCCAAGGTGGCTGCAGGCAAGTTGACCATCATGTCTGAGTCCCAGCCAGCAGGGAGGAGAAAAAGAAAGGGTGAAGTGAGGCATACCTCCCAGCTGAAGCAGCTCCCTTTAAGGAATTTCCCCAGACGTCCCTCACAACATTTGTGCTTATATTTCACTGGCCAGAACTTAGTGGTATGACTGAGATGCAGTTGTCAGCTGAGAATATGCCAATTCAAACACAATCAGAGCCTGTTACTAAGGAAGAAAGGTAGAATACATATGGGGTAGGCCCTTGGAAATCTGGGCCTGATTCAGCTTCATTATCCCTCACGAAGCCTTCCTTACACATCAGAGGCTAGTGCTCAGAATTCAGGTTAAGAACACAGGTCAGGGCACCCGTGGCATGAACGCTGGCTCTGCTGTTTACTAGCTCTGTAGCTTGGGTAAGCTTCATTTAGTTTTTTTTGAGTCCCAGTTTCTTTATTATGAAAATAGTCTCAGTTACTTCATAGGATAGTCAAAGATTAAATGGGTGAATTCTATTAAAGTGCTTAGCAAGGCTTCTGGCACATAGGGAGGCATCAATAATTGATAACTTCTAGAATTATTAATGGTTGTCATTATCATTAAAGAAACCAAAACGGTGGGTATTATATTCTCTTTTAAAGTGTTCTGGCCTTGCGATGAGAAGACCAGTCCCTGAGACCTGCTGAATCTCTGTGCTGGCCCCTGGCAAGTCACTTAACCCGTCTGAGACTCAATCTCCTTTCTGTGAGATAAAGATAATTAGATCTGCTCTCAGTTATTCAAAGAATGCCTTTCCCACAAGCAACAAACACCATACTATTGTGAAGGTGGAGCTGTGAGTCAGATGACCTAGCTTCACACCCCAGCTCTGCCACTTATTGGAGGAGTGACCTTGGCCACATCATGTGATCTTGCTGAGCCTCAGTTTCCTTAATAGTGAAAGAGAATAGAAATTTTCTCCTTGTGGATTTCTAGCAAGAATTGAAGGGAATTCTCTATGCAAAGTGCCTGAAACATAGAAGGCTGAATAAACAACAGTGATGATGGTGCAGGTGAGGATAAGGAGGATGATAATTACCTCAGTATTTACTGAATGAATGAATAAATGAGCAGACTACCACCCTGGAGTTAGTGTCCTTCCTCCACAGAGTCACACGGGGGATCCTCGTGGGTTCCCCCAGTTGGCCTTTGCTCTGGGCAGCCCAGCCTTACTTGTCTGGCTCTGCACACCTATAGAGAAAACCACGAGATGCGTGTTAAACTCCCTTGGGGAAGGTTTCCATCATGACCCTGGAGGAGCAGGTTTCCTGCCCAGACATCCTGGGCCCTCCTCTTCAGAATCACCTCTAAGCCCTCAGCCACGTCCCCAGGCCACCTGCCTGAATGTAGCTAAGCAGAGTACCGCAAGCATTGATTACTAAAAGGTCATTTGATAACATTACTTGTGCTTTTCTCTTCTAACAAGAGATGATGAAACTGTTATAATACTTCCAGCCTGCACATCCCTCTTGTGTTCCCATGTTATTCTTGCTTTTCCAAACTCCCCCAGACTTTCCTCCATTGAGTACATCAGGTACTGAGGACTCACTAAGATCATTTGGTCCAGGGAAAAACTCAATTATATCCGGCAGCAGAGTGTAAAAGGAATGGGTGTTTGAGATATATTTAGAGGTTCCAGCCTCCACGTGGAAACTTGCCAACTTTCATTCCGGCAATCTATAGGGATGCTTAGGAGGATGACGTCTAAGTCCAGGGAACAATTCCAAGTGGGAAAAACTCTCAAAGATGCTTTATAGTATTGCAAATGTCAAAGTTAGCTCCAAGATAAATAAACTGATTGGACCCTGGAGAAAAGAGATTACGAATGGGAGGTGGGGTGGGATGGGGTGGGCAAAACATATATCTAGGCCATAGATGAGTCTAGTTTGAGCTACAATTTGACCACCCAGTTTAAAAAAGAAAAAATTTGGTTGCCCAAAATTTGAAAGTCAGATTTCATATGAAATTACTGACTCTTTTTTTTTTCTTAAAAATTACATCATCTACCTACATTATCCACATTACTAGAAGCAACAATCAACTATATCTGAGTAACTGATACCTCTTTAGAAAGATCACCTATGCTCTAGTTTGCCACAATCCCCACCACTCCCTATAGCCCCCTTTTGTTGCACTCTGCTCACTTCTCCATTTATGTTCTCTGTAGGAATTTGTGTTTGGTCCCCATGCTTTAGTTTCACAAGATGCTCACTGCTTGCAATGGTACAAATGTCAAACTGACCTCCAGTGTGAATGAAACCAGGTGGATCCTTTAAAAGGAACTCCCAGGTTGTAGGAGTGCAGTTGTTAAAGTTTCTTCTAACTGAAAAGGGACCCAAACTAATCCATTAGAAAGAACGCATGAGTCACACAGGCTCTGAGGCGCTAGCGTGTCAACTCTGAAGAGCATCAAAAGGACAAATTCACCTCAGTGGAGTTTTATTTGTTTGGCTCAGTTTTTGTCAGAGCCACTGGTCCCACTGGGTTTGAATGGCCTTAGGCTCGGACAGAGCAGCTGGCATAGAGAGAATTGTCCTTTTCTGTCTCTCATCTGGAGTGACTCTTTTACAGTGGACAAAGGGGAAGCCCAGAAAGGCTCAGGTAGAAAGGAGAATTGTGTCCAGGACTCAAGCAATCAGGAAGAGGAGATGAGCCTTATGCTAAAAGCTCATAAAGTGCATAAAATGCAGGCTGAGAGAATATGGCGTGGAGTGCTGAAGAGAACAGCTGGCCCTGGAGGCAGAAGGCCTGGACGGTTCCCATTTTAAATCCCTGACGTGCCATGTGGACCTGGTCAGGTCCCTTCCTTTCTCTGGGCCTCAGACTCCCCCTGCAAATCAGGGATTAGACTGTATAAGCCCAGGAAACCCTTCCAAGGGTCCTTATCAGAGCCGGAGAGAGGCACACACAGCCAAGGAAGGTGCGGAACGAAGGACAAGTCTGTAAGAAGGTTTGGCTGAGGGGAGCTCCAATGTCTGGTCTGAATTTACACCATCTGTGCTTCGTTATTCTCAGTGCCTAGTCTCTTGGCCTCCTGCGCTCAGGCTGCTCCTCTCTTTCTCCTCTCCCCCTCCGTCACTCTGCTTCAGCTATAACATCCTCATGTCGATGGGACATGCCAAGCATAACCCATCGAGGGTGTTTCTTCAACTTCTAATGCTCTTTTCTTTATCTTCTCTACCAGGAGGAGTTCCACTTTGTGAGACTCAGTTCCTTCTCCTTGAAGGCTTCCCAGTGCCCTTGCGCCATCACACACAGTTGCACCCACGGTAGACTGGCTTTGGAATCCCAGGCGTGGGTTCACATCCAGGCTCTGTCACCTACCAAGAGTGTCACACAGTTTGTGGGGGAGGCAGGCAAGAAAGTAGGTGTCCCAACTCTTTCCACGCAGGCCCTGGCCTCCTACTCCACCGGGGCCCATCTCGCTCGCCATGGTGACCAGAGGTGGATCGCGTGACCTGAGACTCTGCTTCTGCATCCATAAAATGAGGATAAAAATAATACTTGTAGTGTCTAGAGAAATAAACGAGGTACACTTACAAACCACGTGATACTCTGCCTCGTGCTTAGTAAGCACACACCAAATGTTTCCTTTAAATATAAAGACAGGCTTGCGTTTGTTTCTGGATTCACTTACAGCTCACGCCTGAGCCTGCCACATAGAAGGAGCACTACTCTAGGAATCATGAAATTCTATGTTTGGACCCTAGCTTCCCTATTAGTTCTGTGCTTTGGAGCAATGGTTTAACTTCTCAGAACCTTGGCTTTGTCTTTCAAGAAAGGAAAGTGTTTCTACATGTCTTTCAGAAAGCTGCTGTCTGCATCACTTGGGTTAATGAATGGGGGTGAGATGGGGCGGGGATATCTCTTGAAACAGGAGAAAGCACTATGCAAATGTGAGCTCTTTATTATTATTCCTAACAGCTCCTTTTCTCCAGCAGCATCCCGGAGCCACTTGCTGCCCCCAAAACAGTGGTGCAGATGTTGTTAACATCTGTCTGCTTCTCTGGGCATTTTACAGAGCAAGAGGGATCAAAGGAATAGGGAAGGATTGTATTATAGACACGTTTGCATGGGTCTCACCAACTCCTCCTGCTGCCCCTCCCTAAGCTGGAACCACCTGGGGAAGAGAGACCACTTCTGATTTATCTCTGTGCTTCAAGTGCTTGGCCCAGAGCCTGGCTTTTTGGAGATGCTGAGGAAAGAAGGGCTGGATTGATTGAAGGGACCCAGGGCTGCCTTTTGCCACTGGCATGATGACAACAAGCCAAAGGTGGCAGAGTCTCTCTCTTGCCAAAGTGGAGATATGACATGCTTGGGATTCAAGAATTCTGCTGCCTTGCTGGCTTGACCTTGGGCAAGGCAGATGGACTCTCTGAGACTCGACTTTCATATTGACACAACTCTTTGTTTAATTGATCCTTGATCCTTGTGGAATATCAGACAGCTAGGAAAGGTGGAGCAAATTTAAGCTCTGCATGTGAATGAAGTATCTTTTTTTCCTTTTAATTGTTTGTTTGCTTCTGCTTGGGTTGGTGGAAGCTCAGCAACTTGGAGAATAATAGCCAGTGTTTTTTGAGTTGCTACTGGGTATCAGGAACTTCACACACATTAGCTCATTTAATGTTTAAACAAGCCTCGAAGTGGGCAACAGAATCCTTATTTCTTTGAGGAATAAACGGAAACTCAGAGAAGAGAATTCACTCTAAGTCACACAGCAGTTTGACAAAAGAATCATCCAGAATTCCTTCCGGATTGCCATGCTACCAAGAAGTAATGAGTTCCTGCTCACTGAAGATGCTCACTCTAAGGCAGGAGGACCAGTTAAGAAGGGCGTGATTGAGGAGATTCAGCCAGGGGCTGGGCTCAGACCAGAGGTACTGGATGTTGATGTAAATTGATAAATTTACAGACTTATAAGATATTCAGCGGGATGAACCTTGGAGACAATCTGGTACAATCACCTCCTTTAGATGGGGAAGTGGAGGCTCTGAGAGGAGGAAGGATTTGACCAATGCCATTAGTCATGGCAGCCTCCCAGAGTCAGGCAGACCTGGGTTTAAATTCTACCCCTCTCACCCATACCCCTGACATCCCTCTGACCCTGAGTGAGTGCCTTGAGAGGGAGCTCAGCCCCTTCCCCATAATCATAGACACATGGTGGGGCCAAGGCACCAAGGGTAAGTACCTGGCAACCAACAGGGCCTCTACCCACAGCCCTGGGAAGCCTGGGCCTCCATGGGTGTGCCTTTCCCCTTCCTTCCCACATTCAGCTGTCTATCAGCCAGTGTTGTGAGTATCTTTATTAAAATACCCTCTCCCCTCCTTCCATGGATCTGGGTTGTAATTGAAGCTCTGTGGGACAGTGGGGTTTCACGGCACAGCATCACCTGTGTCACCTTCCCACAGCCACGGCCAGTGGCAGCCTCTGCCCTGAGACCCTTGGAAAGCAGATCTGTCCCCAAGGTGAGGGCTAGCCTGAAGGGAGCAGCCACCTGCATGTTGGAGGGAGGAGGCACCCTGCACCAGCTTCTCCTCTCCGACTCCCCCCCCCCCCC
>JAQZBX010026766.1:0-28757 GCA_029593785.1 Cabassous unicinctus
ACCATGCAGAACTGGGTGGGAAAGAGTGTGGTCTGTGATGTGAACTGTAGTCTATGCTCGGTGGCAAGGCCCCAGGATGTGTATATCCATTGCGGGTGTAGTACCACACGGATGGGGAATGGTTGTGTTGGGTGTTTTTGGGGGTGTGGGCGGTGGGGAGCATGGGAATCCCTGTAGTTTCTGAGTAATATTTGGGTAATCTAGGCACCTTTATAAAATGTGTATATATATATAACAAATAACATTTATGTAAACAAATGCAAAAAAATAATAATAATAATAATGTAAACTATAAAAAAAAAAAAATTTAATGCAAGTGTTTACTTAATAAATACTTACTAAGAACCCCACTGTGCCAGGCGTATGTTAGGCAGGTACAGTTCCTGCTATTGAGTGGCTCACAGATTCATTCCCTGTCCTTACAGTACAGTGGGGATTGCAGCTGCTGAGCAGGGACTCTGGAAAGCACTGTGCCCCTGAGACTCCAGCATGGTGGGCCTAAAGCGAACTGAGCAGGAACACGGACTGTAGAGCCTGCACCACGTGTTTGACATCTCGGGCACCCATCTCCCACACAGAGATGTGCACATT
Organism: Cabassous unicinctus; assembly: GCA_029593785.1. Taxonomy (NCBI): domain Eukaryota; kingdom Metazoa; phylum Chordata; class Mammalia; order Cingulata; family Chlamyphoridae; genus Cabassous; species Cabassous unicinctus. The sequence goes on from JAQZBX010026766.1 coordinate 592, forward strand.
CTTTCCTTCCTCTTCGTTGATGTCGTTGGTGACCGAAATGGATGTGACTTCTTATTGGCACTGGAGCGCCAGGGCCATTGTGATGAGAATAACTTTCACCAGGTGCTGCAGCCGCTGCGCATCTTCACTCGTCATGACCTGCTGCCCTATGTCACCCTCAAGAGGAAGCGGGCTGTGTGCTCTAATCTTGTAGACAGGTATCTGGAGGAGACATCAATTTGCTCTGTGACCCCCAGAGCCATCAGCGATCCAGAACCGAGGCCCCCCTCCCAGCCCCCTAAAACAGTGCCTCCTACTATCCTACGTGTAGCAAGTGGCCAACGAGAGGAAAAGCCATCCTTGGAAGCCAGAGCAAACGCCAAAAGTCAGTGACACAGATCCTAAGGAAAAGCAGACATGTGACATCAGACTGAGAGTTCAGGCTAAATACCACCAACATGCAACTGCCCTGCAGGGCAACGTGTTCTCTATCAAGCAGGACCCACTTGAGCGCTTTAGCCAAGCCAACACCATCCTCGAGTCCTGGAACCTGGGCTTCATTATCTGTGACATCAAGTCCTCTGAGTTCACCTACCTCAACACATTACTAGAAGCACTTAAAGGTGTCTTCATCACAGACTCCCTCAGGCAGGCTGTGGGCCACGAAGCCATCAAGCTGCTGGTGAGTGTGGACAAGGAGGAATGTGAGCTGGGCCGACAGAAGCTCCTTGGAACTTGATGCTGCAAGCAGTGCCCTGACCTTCCCTCCTGCCTCACCTCTCCCGGGACTGCTCCCACCCACCTCTGGAGCTTCCATACTGTTTCTGGGGTTTTCTACCCTTCCAAACACACCCCCTGCCTTATTTTTATTTTTTAAGGTAAAGACAAAGGAAAGTGGAAGTGGAGTCCCCACCCCTCCCTGCACCCATGTGCCTGGGCTTTCCCTTTGCTTCCCTTTTCCAGTTACCCCCAATGTGTGTCTCAACATCCACCTTACCACTGAGCTGTAAGACATGTGCGGAGAGAAGCAAAGACTATAGAACATAGTCCTTGTAAGGGATTGACATGAACACTGCTTTTGGATTCATTGAAGGGTTATCAATACTTCTGGCTTTAGGAGGGCTCTTGAATTTTGTGTGAAAAACCAAAGGTCTGTGAGTAATGGAGCTAGGTGGAAGGTGGGTCTGTGAAGTGTATTTTGGAAATGAATCACCACTCTCTCCCAAATTGCAGAATTTTTTAAAAACAAAGAAGCAGTGGCCCTTTCCAGTCTCTCCTGGCCTCTGGGTGCTGCTCCTCTCTGCCTCCTTTCCTCCATTCATGGCTTGAAACCTCTGCCTGGTGTGACTCCTTCCTTCGTCCCTTTATAAAATCCTTTTCAAGAGAGTAATAGGTAAGAGAACTGGGTCAGCCTAGTCCCTCCTTCCATGTGGTGTGTGTGTATGTGAGTATACACATACACAGGAGAAATGGAGAAGAGGTTGCTGGTTTAAAAAAAAAATACTCTCCCCTTAAAAAGGGGGAAGGGAGAGTGTGACATTTTCCTCCCATGTTCAAGTGAAAACAAATAATGTACCCTGCAAAAAAAAAAAAAAAAAAAAAAAAAAAAAAAAAAGGAATGACACAGGAATGAATTCAACGAAAGAAGTACAAAACTTACACTCTCAAAACTACAAAAAATTGGTAAAAGAAATTAAAGAAGATCTAAATAAATGAAAAGACATCCCATGTTTCTGAAATGAGAGACTTAATATTATTAATATGGCAGTACTCCCTAAATTATTCTACAGATTTAACACATTCCCCATCAGAATCCTAGCTGACAAGATGATGCTAAAATTTAGATGGAAACTCAGGGGACCCAGAATAGTCTAAGAATCTTGAAAAATGACAAAGTATGAAGACTCACACTTCCCAATCTCAAAACTTACTACAAAGCAACAACAATCAATAGTGTGCTACTGGCATGAAGGTAGACATAGTGCACTGAAGTACAATTGAGAGTCAAAAATTACCCATTTATCTGTGGCCAAGTGATTTTCAACAAAGGTGCCTAGACCATTCAATGGGGAGAGAATATTTTTTCCCTAACAAGCAGTGCTGGGACAACTGGATTGTTATATGTAAAACAATGAAGCTGGACTCTTACCTCATACCCTATACAAAAATTATCTCAAAGCACATCAAAGACCTAAATGTAAGATGTAAAACTATAAATGTCTCAAAAGAAAACAAAAGGGTAAATCTTCATGATCTCAGATTTAATCATGGATTCTTATATATGACACCAAAAGCGTGAACAACCGAAGAAAAAATAGATAATTTGGTCTTCAGCAAAATTAAAAACTTTTGTGCTTAAAAGTAATCTATTGGGAAGCGGGTATATAGCTCAGTGGTTGAGCACCTGCTTCACATGTACGAGGTCCTGGGTTCATTCCCTGGTACCTCCTAAAAAAAAAAAGGTAAACTATCCTCTTGAAATATAGCCTACAGAATGGAAGAAAATATTTTCAATCAGATATCTGATAAGGGACTTGGATCTAGAATGTATAAAAACACCTACAACTCAACAATAAAAAATACAAATAACCCAATTTAAATGTGGTCAAAGGATTCTAATTAACATTTCTCCCCAAAAATATATGGCCAGTAAGCACTGGGATGGCTAGAATCAAAAAGTCAGATAACAAGTGATGGCAAAGGATGTGGCAAAATCAAAACCCTCATACACTGCTGATGGGGATTTATAATGGTCCAGCCACTTTCGAAAACAGTCTGGCAGTTTCTCAGACAAGTAAATATAGAGTTACCTTATGGCCCAGCAATTCCACCCCTAGAGAGAAATGAAATCCTAGAGAAAAATGAAAACTTACATCCACAGAGAAACTTGTACACAAATGTTTATAGCAGCATTATTGATTATAGCCCCAAAGTGGAAACAACCCAACATCCATCAACTGATGAATGGATAAATAACAGATGGTACATCCACACAATGAAATATTATTCAGCTATAAAAAGGAATAAAAGTACTGGCACATGCTACAATATGGATGAAACCTGAAAACAATATGCTAAGTGCAAGAAGCCAGTCACAGAAGACCATATACTATATGATTTCACTCATAAAAGTCCAGACTAGAGAAATCTATAGGGACAGTTGGGGGTTGGGGGTAGGAGGCAGAGAAGAAGGTAATAGCTAAAGAATGTGAGGTTTCTTCTTGAAGTGATGAAATGTTCTAAAATTGTGGTAATGAATGTACATATCTGTGAATATACTAAAAACCATTGGATTATGTATGAACTATATTGTATATATCCTAATAAAGCTATTTAAAACTATTGAACCTCAACCCTCAACTCTCACCATGTACAAAAATGAATTCAAAATGATCATAAACCTAATTGTAAACCTAAACCTATCAAAGTTCTAGAAGAAAACAGGAGAAAATCTTTGTGACCTTTGGTGAGGCAAAGATTTCTTAGATAAAACACAAAAAGCACAAACCATAAAAGAAGAAATTTATAAATTAGAATTCATCAAAATTTAAAACTTCTGCTCTTCAAAAGACACTGTTATAAAAATAAAAAAACAAGCCAAAGAATGGGAGAAGATATTTGCAAGAGACTGATAAAGGATTTGAATCCAGAATATATAGAGAATTCTTAAAAACCCAATAAAAATGATCAACCAATTTAAACAGACACTACACCAAAGAAGAGATACAGATAGCAAATAAACATATAAGAAGATTTTCAGCCTCATTGGGAAGTACACACTAAAACCACATTGCGCTATAACTACACACCTATTAGAATAGCTAAAATTTTAAATGACTGACTGTACCAGTTACTGACAAGGATGTGGAGCAACTAAAACTCATATATTACTTGTGAGAATGCAAACTGATACTGTCACTTGGAAAGTATGGCAGGTTCCTATAAAGTTAAATAAAACCTACCATCTAATCCCATTCCTATTTATTTATCCAAGAGAAGTGAAAACATACAAAGACCTGAATGTGAATGTTTATAACAGCTTAATTCATTATCACCAAAAACAGCTTAAATGTCCCTCGCCTGGTGAATTGATAAACAAATTATGGACCATCCACATAGTGGTATACTGCTCAGCTATGAAAAGGAATAAACCACTGATACATACAATGACAGGAATATGCTAAGTGAAGGAAGGCAGATACAAAAGGATGCATACTTTACTATTCCATTTATGTGATGTTTTGGGAAACCAAAACTATAGGACTGCTAGAACATGGATGAAGCTTGAAGATATCATGTTGATTGAAATAAGCCAGACACAAAAAGCAAATATTGTATGATCTCACTTAGATGAAACACCTAAAAGATGCAAACTTCACAGAGACAGGTAGTAGATTATAGGATAGCAGAGGCCTAGGTAGGGCATGGGGTGAGAAGAAAGAGTTTTAGCTTAATGGGTGAAAAGTTTCTTTTTGAGGTGATGGAAAAGTAGGGGTAATGGATATCGGTGATGTTACCACAATATTGTGAATGAAGTTAGTACTACTAAATTGTACACTTGGATGTTGGTTAAAGTTGAAAATTTTGAGTTGTGTATTTGTTACTTCAATTTGTTTTGGAAAAAAACACTCTTAAGACAGAAAGCAGATCAATGGTTGCTGGTACCTGGGAGTGGAGGCTGGGATTGACGAGGGAGGGGCATGAGGGAACTTTTTAGAGTGATCGGAATATTCTATATCTTGATTTCTGTGGAAGTTACATAGTTTGTGTACATTTTCAAAACTCATAGAGTTAACTGCCTAGAATGGTGTGAATTTTACTGTGTGTAAAATTACTGTATATTTTAGGCTGGATTTCCAGAGTGCTTTGTTGTGCCTCCTGAACATATTGATGTTGATTGGATTGTAGAGCACAGATTTTGGGGTCAGACTGCCTGGAATCAAAACCGTCTCCTCTACCTACTTCACCAGGCAATCTTGAGTATATTACTAAACTTCTTTGAGGCTCCCTTTCCTCTTCTGTAAAACCAGGATAATGCCACCTGCCTCCTAGGGTTATTATGAGGCTGGAGGGCGACCATTCTTGTAAAGCAGTCAGCGAATGAATGGTAGCGACTGTCGTGGTTGACGTTGTTCTTACTACTTTTTCCAGCAATCATGTACTGAGCATCTCTGGGCATTTAGCCCCGTGCTAAATGTGGAACATGACCAGGTTGTCCTGATCCCCGCTCTCATGATGGTCTAGAAGGAGAGGCAGAAAATAAACCACTAATCAAATAAATTCTGAAAGATCATTCTAGATTGCCATCAGTTTTACAAGGGAAATAAACAGAATGATAATATAGAGCAACTGTGGGGGGGTGGGGAGAGGGAAAGCCATGCTGCGGAAGTGGCATTTGAGTTGAGACCTGCAGCATGAGGATGCAGAGGTCTGAGGATGGCGCGAGCGCAAAGTCTAGGACGACAGTGTTCCTAGAACACTAACTAGAAAGGAGGCCGGGGTGCCCAGAAACTGATGAGCAAGGAGCAGTCTGGCCCCAGAAGCAGTCAGAAGTCAGGCCATGACCCAGGACAGCTAATAAGGAGGTGAGGATGGACAACCACCATACCAAGGAGCTGAGAGAGTCTACAACTGCAAACAAGAGAGTCCTGTCCATCGGCCGTATGGGATCAAAGCCCCCTCTCAATTAGAGGTGGAAATGTGTTCATCAATTGCCAGTAATGTACCACACTAATGAAAGAAGTTGTTAATGTGGGGAAAAGTGGGAGGTATGGGGAGTGGGGCATATGGGAATCCCTTATACTTTTTTCTGTAACATTTTATGTAATCTACATATCTTTTAGAAAAAAATAAAAAATATATAAAAAAAAAAAAAGCCAGGCCGTGGTAAGGAGTCTGGATTGAATTCTACATCCAGCGGGAAGCCTGATATGCATTCTAAGCATGGGGTTGGCATGATCAGATTTACGTTTTTACAAGAACCTTCATATGCCCTGAGAGAAAGGACTGTAGGGTGGCAAAAGTGACCAGGGACCAGTGGAGAGGCTGACACAGGTCCAGCTGTGAGTTGGCATTCGCTTGGACCAGGCTGGTCACAGGGGAAGTGAAGTCTTGCTACTGCTCAGTTCAAACTCTAGGCTGACTGCCATCACCCAAAAGTTCAAATTCCTGTGTCTGCTTTTCAAAGCCTTTCTGTGGATCTCTGTTCTCTCTTGGATACGTGGATACACTCTGCCCATTCCTGCATCCCCGCTTTCACTCCTGTTCCCCTTTACTTGCCCTCTTTTGTTCCCCTCTCTTATGCAACTTTTATTCACTCTTTAGAGAATATCACAAGTCTCACCTCTTCTCCTAAATGCTCCCATCTTCTGCTCTCCCTGCCTGTCTTAAATTCTGCAGCTCTTTGTACAGGTACCACATACTTCATTATAAGGTAGAGAAGCAAAGTGCTCATTAAAACCCCAGATAAGGTGTAACTCCACTGTCTGGTCTAATCCTCACAGCCACCACCACGGCAATTGCACCTTACTATTTAATGAGGTTGTCTGTGCTTAAGGTTAGAAAGCAAGGGACTAAACCCTGCAGAGAAACGGGACCCTTTATAGTCCCTCACCCCTCCTCTGCTGACAGCCGTCTTCAAAGCAGAGTGGCCTGCCTGCCCAGCCATCTAAATATAGACTTTTCTTTTGTTCCCTCCTTTAATTTAACTCAGTGATTCTCAAGCTTCAGAGAGCAAAACAATTATTTTCTGGAAGAGTGCATATGTAACCTCGCCTGGTACTTTAATAGATGACTTAAGGGGATTTTTGAAGGATAATTGTAGTATATTTTTACCTTAGGGCTGACCTGAATAAACTGGATAAAGTACAGCTCCACTGTGTTTCAGAGAAATGTACCCAGTCCTTTCATATCTTTTATTATCAATCTTGTGCTACTTGTCTTTACCGCGCCCCCCGCCCCCATGGTACTACATATATAAAATATAAAATTTGCCATTTTAACCATTTTTAAGTGCACAGATTCACTGGCATTAATTACATTCACAGTGTCGTGCTCCCATCCCCACCATCCATTACCAAGATTTTTTCATGACCCCAAACAGCAACTCTGTACCCAGTAAGCAGTAAGTTTACTCCTCCTCCCACCCTTTCCCTGGGAACCTCTAATCTACTTTATGTCTCTGAATGTGCTTCTTCTAGGTGTTTCATATAAGTGTCACCATTCGATATTTGTCCTTTTGTGTCTGGCTTCTTTCACTTAGCATAAGGTTTGCAGGGTTCTTCCAGGTTGGAGCATGTATCAGCACTTCATTCCTTTCTATAGCTGAATAATATTCCATCGTATGGCTACACCACATTCTGTTGATCCATCCATCTGTTGGATACTTGGGTTGTTTCCACCTTTGGGCTGTTGTGAATAATGCTGCTCCCTATATCACCATATCTGTTTGAGTCCCTGCTTTCAGTTGCCTTTCGTTTTAATGAGCTACCTTTTGTCTATGCTGTTTGAGATGATGGAGAAAGTGACACTGAATATATTTAGCAAACAAGGAATAGAAAGATAATTGATTATTTTTTAAAAATATTCAACTACAGTAATAATATGCCCTTTTGCATTTTAAGCAGCCTAGAACTTTTCTGTAATTTCTTTTTTGGCAAATAAAGGGGGACATCTTTATGACTAAAATACCATTTAATGAGAGTAAAACCTATGAAATTACATTATTGTTTCTTTTTCCCAAGGAGAACACAGAAGACAGTACCTAAGTGTTGATTATCTATTGACTACCTGTATAAAATGCCAGTTTTCTATGCCTGAGTTATCACAGTAAAAAATAAAATTAAAACAAAAGTGATTGTCTACTTTATCCTCTTTGAGAAAATACTATTGTTGTTTTTAGTATTAAAAAAGGCATTTTAAAACTAAGATGATATGTTTATATTCATCCTAGCTCTTCCAGGGACACAAGAGGTTATTACTTATTCTGATCATCTGTTCCAGAGAAAACCGTTGCCTTACAATAATTGTGAGTGGTTAATAGAAACATCCTTTTGCAGTTCTATTTACTAAATGTAATTCCTGCGCAAACACTTGACCCCGTGGCTTTCTGCTTTTTACTTCAGCTCTGGGGCCTTTAGGGTAGAATTATTTATCAGCGTCTTTAATGGCTTGGGGGCCACTTGATGAATTTAAACCCATTGTATATCACAACACATTAGAAAAGCATCCCAGATGCAGTTGCACATGTATCATGGTGCATTTGGCTAAAGAGCTCTTCCAACTGCATCTGAGGAAGTCTGGAGAGAAGTTCTCCAGAGAGGTCCTAATGGAGTGGACTTAATCTCGTATCAGCTCCTCACTACAGGGTTTATCCCTATTAACTTGGAGGCAAGCCATTGCATCTGTTCCCTTTAAACTCAGTGTAGGCACAGCCACAGAACAACCTAAGGTATCTGTAGCTTCTGGTAACCTGAATGCAGAAAGCAGAACTTGCAAGCAAAATCAAGAAGTTGTCTGTCTCTGACACCTCTGAGCCTCTTATTTGTCTGTCATTTTTATACCCTCATTTGTGAATCCCTTGCTTCCCTCCTTCGCTTACATATCATGTAGATATCCAGACCACCTCCAGTCTTCTTATGAGGATACCAAGTATTTTCCCATAGCACGTTACAGTTGCCAGAAATCTAAGACCAATTTTTGGAAGTTGTTGGGGATCCATTGGACCTTTTTGTACCTTATGGTCTTCCAAGCTCCAAGACCTAGAGACTGACTTGCCTGAGAGCAGGTGGTTTGGCGAGACTCTCCCTGTGACCTCTCCCAGTACCTTTGTGAACCCCACTGCCCCACTGGGTCCTTTTCCTCTGGTTTAGTATTTGGATAGACGGTCCTTCTAGCTTAGCCAGAAATCTTTTTAAATCCTGTTGCTCCCTCTAGTTATCTTCTATTTTTCCTCCTCCTTTCATTGCAAATCTTCTGGAAAGTGTGGCCCACTAATGACTTGCAGGTTGCAGTTTAGCATCCTCCCTCCCTATTCATCTCTGCTTTTCTCTGTACTTCAGCTTCATTTTTCTCTTTCTGCATATTGGCTCTTCTTGATCCCTCTTTCTCTTAATTTGACTCATCAAAATGGCAGCCTCAGCCTTAGCCACAAGATCTTCCAGCTTGGTTCTCTGTTTCAATTCCCAAGCCTTATGAGAGAAAATGTGTTTGCCCAAACTTGGACCAGATATCCCATCCCTCATCCAGTCCCCTGTGGCTAGGGAAAGGGGTATGGGGACAATAAGTAATGGAGGTGGCACCAAGTACATAGGGCAACTCTTCCCACAGCTGGTTCTTTCTGTCCTACTACCCACTCAGTACTTCTGCTTACTTGTAGTTTGTGCTTTCTCCTAACTTTAGCTTGTACTTGACCCAATGTGTAATTCAAGCCCTAATTCTACTTTGTAACTGTCTAACTATAATCCATCTTCTCTACCACCAACACAGGCACACACTTAATGTTAAATTCTTTCCATGTTTCATAATTCAAATCCCAAGGAAGAAATTCTAAAATTTAGTGTTGTCCAAGTCTTATATTTTGCCGCACATCAATAGATGTGTTTCCTCTCTCAGGATCTTCCCTTTTTTCACTATTTGACAGCCCTTCTGTAGGAGTATTTCCTGGTTCTGTCAGAGTTGGAGTTTTATGTTCTCCTTGTTGTTTCCAGAAAGGACAAGGGATAGAGATGTCTTTAATCTGCCATCTTTTTCTGGTGTATATTACTCAAATATATATATATATATTTTTCATATATTTTTAAGTAACAATTTTTTTCCTAATCTATGCTAGTTAAATTTAATCTTTCTTAAGAATGTCAAGATCTAATGTTTCTTCTGCATGTTTTAGAAAAAAATACTTTTTTTCTTTTAATTCAGTTCATCAAGAATTTATTCATGACTTAGATTGACCATCACTGTCAGTTTAGTTTTCTTTCATTTCTTAATGCTCAAAGGGCTTATAATCTGCGTGAAAAAATCAGCCAAGTTCAGAAAATGCTTAGCAGACAGACCAAGGGATCCCATAAATATGTGTTGAATGAAATGAATAAATTGGAGCAAATAATTTCTATGGAAGTCAGAGAAAGAAGATACAGAGAAGGACCAGAGGGGGCTGTGGAAACTTTGTGCAGGAGGTGGAGCCTGAGTTTTTCTTCATTATTATTTTGAAAGATGCTGTATTTTGATTATGTCTCCTTTGAATTATCCATTTTCCAGCCTGGTAATGTTGACAGGGAAATAATGCATGTCAGCATTAGTTTTTCCAACTTAATGGATCAGATGAGAGTGATCCATAACTTGTAAGCTTTAGGTGTGGGTTGTAAGCAGGAGAGATTGAACGATAAGAGCAAAGTGAAAGGTTATTTAGAGAGGATAAATTAAAACACTTCGAATAGGGGTCAGCCAATACCTGGTTTTTAAATGAATGACGAAGATTGAGTTTTAGAAATGAAATGAATGGATTGTTTAGTTGGCATTATTAACTTAAGGAACAGGGTTTAGCTTAAGTATTATAGGGATTTACAGGAGACATTTTTCAAATTTACTGAAGGTTTTACCAGTAAGCACTTAAGCAAATGTAAACATTTGGTGGGCTGTAGGGAAGCTGTGAATATTATTCATCACCCACTCACACTGCTCTAATACACATCTCCGCTACTCTGCTGAAACTCTGCAGAGTTTCTAAGGATTGTTATGATTAGTTCCTTGGTGTGTATATATTGCAAATGTAATAAGAACATAAACATTTTATAAGTATAGAAATTTCTTTTTTACTGTTACCAGTCATGTATAATGGCAGGAAGAATAAATTTGGTCCCAATTTTATAATAGTGGTGCTAATGTAGAGAGCTTTATATATGAAAAAGCCAACAAAAAGATTTTGTACACGTCACCATGCTTCATAGTTTCACTGGTTAATGAGAGGAACACTGGGATTTTCTAAAAGTTACATAACTTTCTCTCCTTGTCATAAGAAAAAGCATTATGACTATTTTTGAAGTATCCTGAGTTGTGAATATTTGTTGACAGCAATCCTGGGGATGTAGGATTCTGCCATTCCCATGTCTCTATTTTAACCAAAAACCTATATTTGGGCTCTCAGATATTCTAATAGATATGAATATGAAGAATTAACAATCATAATAACAGTCTATCACTTGTAGCCACTTGAGAAATATGTAGCAAAAACTAACACCTTTTGCTAATAATCTAGGATAATTTAGTCTGAGGTCCCATCACTTCGTTTCCTCTCCTTTCAAATAAAATAATATGAAAAGATTTGAGAACTATCAAGTGTCATTCCCACTGATAGGCATAGTGTGAGGGGTGATCTTAAGGTAGTATTCTCTCTTTAAAAGTTCAGTTCAAAGTCTCTTAAAGGTTCACTTTAACCAGCATCTTTGGGCACCAATCTTAGGTACCGTAGAAAGATGAATAACGTAGAGTTGCTGCACTAAAAAAAAACATGGTATGGTGGGGTGGGCAGGTAAGGCGATGTGTCATTTCAGCGTAGGGACTAAGAAGTGTTGTGAGAGCCAGTATTTGAACCAACCGTGGGATTTGGGGGCAGGAAGGAGAGAAGGGTGAGAGAAGATAGAAAATGTCCTTGGAGGAGTTGTTTTGTTGTCTAGACAGAGTCTTAGGGAACATGTAGGAATTGGCCATACAAAAGATAGTAGGAGTATTGGCGGTGGGTGCTGAAACAGGGCGGGGAGTTCAATTCTAGGGCACAGGAGCTCTGTGAGCAAAATCAGGGAGACACCTTCTTCACAGAAGACATCTTTTACCTAGACCAGAGATTGCAAAACAGCGGCCAACACCCCAAATCCTGAAGAAGCGTTTTTAGTTTGGCTTCTGTGTGCCTTCCAACAGTTTGCATTAGTTACCAACATTTAAAAATAGAAAGTTTTAAAATAAAACTCTAGGTTTTGGGGCTTCCTTTGTACATTCCCAATGGTATCAGTCAGCCAAACCTGAGTAGCAGTTCCCACAATCGCTGCCACTCTTACTTTTTTTAAAGTAGGCCTATTTGGCTCCTTTATATTACCAGCCTGGTCCTCCTATAAGATTCTGAGTTTGCAAACACTGTCCTAGATCAAAAGCTCTGGTCCTGACAGAGGAGGTACAAGAGATGAAGTCAGAGGAAAACATTTACACTTACTCTGAGTAACTGTACAAGCTTGGAGGTCTCAGGTGTCTACTAAGCTGGAGGGATGGATAGTTTTATTTCCTAAATTCACGCTTTACAAATTATGTTTTCTTAAAGCTTTATAAAGCATTGACCCTAATTTTGTCTAGATAAACAAAGTTGATTTTTAAAAAATAGAGTCCTATAAATTAAAAATGGGTGGGGTCAGAGCATTAAACCATCTGACTCAACCAGTAAAAAAGAATGTGTCGCTCACATAGCAGGCAATCCTCTCTAGGTGTTAGGGAGCAGTGATAATGGAGGAATTCGGTATGTGAAATAGATTAAGGGATTGGAGCACCACACTGGAAACTAATTTTCATGGATGGGATCAAACAGTAGGAATCTCCTCTTGATTCTCCAAACAAAGATTCTCCAGAATCTTTGTTCACATATCTCATCCTTAATTTAAGCTGAATTGATGTAGCATGACTCAAGATTTGCCATTTTCTTCTCCCTGAATTAGAAGGCTGAATCTCAGGTTAACAATGAGGAAGGTTCATTTTAGCTTTTGTAAATACTGACTTTTCAAACTATCTTCTTCCTAGATTCTTAAGATACTTTCAGTTGATTTTCAAAAACGTATTCAGCTCAGACCAGCTTTGTTTTCTTTCTTGGGGGAAAAAAAAAGGTTGTTAATCTAAGAAAACCCCCATGTCCTGAAATGATCATGCCAAAAATATTGGATTATCCTTGCATTTCTGATTAATGTTCTTGAATGTGTTTGAAATTTTCTTAATTTTATTTTGAAATATGTTCTGTATCCTCATTGTCTTCATGATTTCTTTTAAGTTCTCAATTTATATCAGTCCTCTGCTACCTGACAGTATCTCTAACTTGAAATATGTTCAGAAATAGAAAACTCCTAAATACAATTGTGGAGAGAAATTTTCATAAGTTATCTGTACCAACTTTCCCCAAAAACTCAGGTCAAAGCTCATCTGTGGGATTTTTGCAGGAAATTGAAGTTAAATTGGCTTAGTTTTTGATTAAGGTTTGGGTTTTCTTTTGTTTTTTGGGAAAAAAAAATATTTTTGTAATTTAAAAGTCATTCATTCTGGAAGAATGACCAAGACGTACGAGATTAATTTTTGTGTAAACCAATTACCTGCAGAGCTGTTCAAAATATAAAGCTTTCTTGATTTAATAAAACACTTCATAGATCTCGCCGACACATTACTTAAACAAAAAGGCTACATTCCTCCAGTAAGTTATTTAAAAGGTAAGTAATTTAAATTACATTTATTAAGTGCAATAAATAGACATCAAAATAAAGCTTGTATTTTTCTTCTCATTTGTTCCCAATTTCTAGAGAAGATTCCATTTTGTTAAAGCTACATAAGCTCTGTGTTTAGTAAACAAAGAAATACTATATTTTAAAGGGAGATAAATAATTCATAGGAATGTGTTGACAAATTTCCTCTCATTCTTAGTCTATTAGTTTCTTTTCTACAGTAGCCTCAGGCAGTGCAAAGGTAGAACTAGAAAGATCCCATTCACTGATGCTCAGTAGAAAGATATCTCAATTTAAAATATAATTCAGTTATGTATATAAAAGTTTTGAAATAAATCATCATGCACCATGAACCTATTTGCATGAGATAGTGAATGAATAGGAAGGAATATTTTTAGTTCAGGGAATTCTCTGGCTCTTTTTCTGCCCACCCCCATCAAGTAATGCCAGTTTCCTTATTCATACATTTATTGTTTTATTGAAAATTGGAACTTTTGTGTAACATCATTGCACCCCATTCACCTGCTTCTCTGATCGTTCCTATATGTATTTATTTCAGCGAGAACCACTCACAGAAACACTGGTTCTTTTGTTCTTAATAAACTATTGTTGAAGATATGCAAAAGCAACAATTTAGAAAAACGTTTCGCAGGTGATCAATCCAGGTTTTTCCTGGTACTGCCATATTTTTTTTCCCTTGTAATTTCATTTATTAAAATTAAATTCATCATTAAAAGTTATCATTGGAAGTAAAAAGTTTGCCATTTTAATTATTAGAAACAAGCTTCACAAGCATTATGCATTTATACTTTATAATTAAGAAGTGAAATTTTTGAGTGTACATATCTTTTATAAGGTTGAAAAATGAATTGAGGGAGGGGCACTTTATTGCAAGTTTACCAGCCCCATTTAAATAGGTCCTCTCCATAATTCTATTTCATTTCACCAGTTCTTTTCTTTGAAGCCGGTTGTACCATTTGAGATTTCGTATGTACCTGTGTTTGTTTATTTAATGTCTGTCTGTCTGCCTTTGAACACAAACTCTTGTGTCTGTTTTGTCTGCGGCTGTGTACCCACACTTACCACAGTGGCTGGCTATGTAGGCATCGAGAAGTTTGAATGACAACAAGTGAACTCCCTGCACTTACTTAATGAGGACTCTGCTCAGTGCTTTATTTACATGATCACATTTCATTCTTACGACTCTGTGAAGCAAATACCTCCCATTTTACAGATGAAGAAAATGAGGCCAAGAGGTTAAATAATTTGCTCAAGATCACACAGCTGAATGGGATACAACCCCTGCCTGCCCTCTGGTGTTCTTACGGAGCCTTTTTGCCTAAGCCAGTTTGGCTTGGGTTTCAGTCTTGCCACTGGGAGAGCCCGAATACATCCTCACTTTACAGCTGGAGAAACTGCGGACCAGAGGGATTACATAATTTGCTAAATTTACATCGCTAGTTAACATCAGAGTCAGACCGCTTGTTCTGGATGCGTGGTTATGCTACCACAAGGAAATCAGAATATAATAATAATAGTAATAAAGAATTTTAAAGAATTTTTAAAAATATTTTTATTATGAAAATGTTCAAAGAGACAAAAAGTAGAGATACTACAAGAAGCCCTAATATACCCATCACCCAGAATGAGCAGTTATCAGGATTCTCCCATGCTTGCTTCATCTCTCCCTGAAAGTACTTTTAATGGTCAAAACACTCCTAACTGCACGGCGAAATTAAATCAAGGTAGATGCAACAGTGAGGTTAAGGGATACACTCAAAGTTCCTCAGTCAAAAAGAGCTAGTTCTAGTTCTGATTAGTTCCAAGCCCCTTGTTCTTTCCTCTGGACATATCAGGAAACATTGTCTATATCAAGATGCCTAGAATTGGGTGACTTACTGGGCCCAGCATAAGTCAGCACTGGTGGGAGAGTGAAGACAGACCTGTGCAAGCTCCGCCAGGTGGGACCAGCATCGCAACATCGCAGCAGCAAGGGAGCTGCCGAGGCGCTCAGGCTTCAGGGGCCCCCGGATAACCTGCTGGCGCCCAAGAGTTTGCACTCCTAACAAGCTCTCAGGTTATGGTGACGCTGCTGGTCCAGGGGCCACTTAGGTAGCACCACTGGGGTGGAGGATGGACTAGGAAGTTCCAGCTAAGCCCTCTACCCTACAGCAGCTCTGAGCCCCAGACAGCCTGCTTAGCCTTCCTTCTCCTAGTCTTGCCTCTAGAAACCAGACCTCAGAGTGACACTCAAAGTGCTACGGAATTTAAATGATAAAAGGAACAAATAAAAAGACCAATAAAAATAAAGGGAAAAAAATGCAAAAAACTATTTTAAGTAAAGAATAAATGACAAAAGGAGAACAGTGTGTGTGTGTGTATATGTGTCCAAGTTTGGCCTCCATTCCAAAACTTGTCTAGGATATAGCAAAGCAGATCAGATTTTTAAATCAAGAGCTGGATAGTGTGATTAGGAGAAAGCATATTGAATAATCGACCTAAAATAACAAGTTATTCCTTGACAAAACTGCTCTTCTGGTCTTTCACATTTAGCTCTGACCACATTTTCTGAGTGCTAAAGCAGAGAGTCAGAATTATGCTGAACTGAAATGAGAAATGAACACATTTTTCTAATCTTTTTCTATATCAGAACTAGGATCTCTTTATTAAAACAGCTAAATGTAAACAACTTTAATATTACCATGATATTTTAAAATGTCATGGTAAATCATACTTTAAAAACTAACCCAGATACCACTTGATAAATTTTCTCTTTGTCCTAGAGCCATTATCATTGCTAGCTCTCTTCCTACTTGCAGTTCCAAAGAGAGGTCCTTGGCTTCTTTCACTGATGTATTCTTACACTGGGTATGGAGATTCTAAGCAAAAGTTTTGTTCACACTGTTAATACTCTGCCTTATTTCAAACAAGAATTAAGCAAAGTAAAATGTGACAAAACAGCCCCACACACCCCCAAAAAAAGAAGAGTGGAAAAAAGAAAACTAGGGAATGATAGAATAATAGAGCTAAAAATGCAAAAGGTGATCACACTCATATCATTGTACCAAAGAGCCATTCAGTAAAGAAGAGAGTCTGTTCTATGCGGATCTGATTTGCTCCGCCAGTATATTTGGAATATCTGGAAGAGAGATTGAAGATACAAGCTAGCTGAATGCTGTTTCCAGCTGAGCATTGGATAAAAAATTGGGCTGTAGTGAGTTTACAATTCCTTTTCCTAGAAGGCGCCTCATGTGAAATTCTCTCTTGTGAGGTGAATGATGCTTGTCACTCTGCTGACCATCACCTAGCAGGCCAAGTGATCCTTGTAAACAGTACATCGCATCATCTTCTTTCCCTGCTTAAACAATAGAGAGAAAACTTAGTTGACTTTGCATTTGACTAGAAGCAATGTTCTGTTGTCTGGAATCTCTCAGCTCTTTTGACACCCCGGTCCCTCATTCTGCACTCCAGATACGTGAACTTCTTTCAGTATGTTAACCTGCCATGCTCTTACCTTTGGCCTCCTCCTAGGTTGTTCCCACTGCCTGAAACACTCTTTTTTGCCCCCTTTGCCCATCTCCTACCCATCCATTTGGTCTCAGTTTAAACATCATTTATACTTAGAAAGCCCTGTCCACCCCCACCCAAGAGTGGGTGCTCCCTGAGTGCCTGGTGATCATGCTGTGGCAGCGCCCACCACTCTTTACAGAGGTCACCTGTGCAATGGTCCACCTCCGTGAAGGAGCCCAAGGACAGGGGCCACGGCTGTCTTGATCACCGTCTTGCATCCCCAGTGCCTGCCTCCATCTCAGGCATGTACAAAGTGCTCTGTTTTGTTTTGTTTTTTTAATTTAGTGCTTCCCTATAGTTTTCATTTCAGGGAACGCAGGGAATACAATACAAAATGAGGCAGTTTGTACAGTGGGTAAACTGAAGGCATTTTTGAACCACGGAAGGCTGTTCCCAGCTGAAGGCGATCAGCTTAAAAACTCCAGCCACCCCAGGGCCTCAGCTGACCATGTCATGAGAGGATCAGTATGTTCTATTACACCCAGATGCCCCACATACCAGTTGGGAAGCCCTGAATTAAATGAATGCAGCAACAGATAAACCTGAGTACAGGTCTTCTTTCTAGGTTATTTAATGAGCAGGGAGCCTCAGTTTCTCATCTGTAAAATGGGGGGGGGGAGGTAATGTGATCTCAATAAACTTGTTTTACTTTGTTAATTTTAAGCCTTTTTGAGAAACCTATTTTTCATCTATCCTATTGGCAAAGTTTTGTTTTTGTTTTACTTTGTCTTTAATGCCAACCCCTGTTGGTACAGGGTCATAGAGGAAGGCTCTAATACTGATGATGGGAGCGTAGACTAGGTTATAAACTCTTAGCAGTACATCCCTAAAAAAGTGCATGTTGTCCAACTCAGCAATTTCACATCTAGAAATTTACCCTCAAACACTAATCAGAACTGTGAACAAAAGATTTTCTGTAAGATATTCATCCTAACATTATTTCTAGATAATGATGATATAAGAGAATACTTAATGACATGAGGGACTTGTCAAGATTTATTGAAATGAAGCAGGTGACAAAACCATCAGTGTGTTCTTTTTCTTTTTTTAGGAGATACTAAGGATTGAACCCGGGACCTCATACATGCAAACCAGGCGCTCAGCCACTGAGCTACACCCGCTCTGCCTAGGTTACTTTTTAAAGTAGTATCTGCATTGGAACAAGGCTAGAAAGATATAAACCGATGTTTCTCCGAATAACTAATTTAGAATTTCTTTGTGATTTTCTGTAGTTCCAAGTTTTCTGAAATGAACGTATATTACTTATCAATAAAATGTTTTAAAAATAAAACATCACAGAAAACAAAACAAAACAAAAAAACTATACACAGTTTGCAATTAGAGCATCTTTGCCTTTGACATGAGAAAGCCCTGAGGGCTACTGATTCAGGGCTGCTCCTACAGGAGGGAAACAGATTCTTTCAGGCATCCGAAAGTGCTGAGAATGATCTTAGTTACCTGTGTAAATATCCTCATTTTTGTTTACGTAGCCTGTCAACCGACCCAATTTCATTCATGCCCCTGAGTACATTGATTTAAACACCAAAATTGAGCCTCATGACTTTCTGTGATTCTGAAGGGTCAGAAGCTAAACTTCCACATAAAATTGCCTATCTTGATAAATTAAACTCATGTGTGCTTTTCTAAAAGGGCTTTTCATAACACTAATACCTTTGAATCCAACTGGCTTCCACAGACCTTGGAGAAGGAGTGAACTTTTTTTTTTTTTTTACACAAGGGCCAATTCAGGAAAAATAAAAATGTTTATGAGCCACATTTTTCTCCCACCCAAAATAAAACTAGATTTTAAGAGTCACATAGGACAAAAAAAAAAGTCTGTTCTTAGACGCTATAAGCTACTTTAATGAAAGAGAATAGCAGTTATATTTGCACTGCTTTTTAGCCATCTAAATTCTCCATTCTGTGCATATTTGAGATGTAGCAAATTCCTCATCTTTAATCTTAGACATTTATGTTGTGCGCTATATTAAGACGGTAGGTGGCCCCAGGTCACATGATGTGCGTGACTCTTGGAAAAATCTTTTTCTATAAGGTGGCAAAGGATAGAGTTGAGGTACAAGTAGGAATTGAGGAAACAGAACGTGTGTAGTCCACTCTGTCAGGATGTTTGACTTTGAAGAGTGTTGAAGCAAAGGGAGCAGAACCTTGGGGGAAATATGAACAGGGTGATTTACTTGAGAACACAGGAAGTCAATAGATAGCAGAAAGATGGAAGATAACAGGCAGATTAGGGAAGAGAGGAGGTCAAGTGCAGAAGTGGAGACTTCATCTTTCCAAAGGAAGAAGGCAACCTCTTCCCCTGAAATGGGAGAAGGGTGAGGAGATAAGGATGAAGGCATTTGTCACTGTTATGTGAGAGGAAAGCACATCCCTTGAGGTATTGGGGCTGGAGTCAAGTTGGTGCCTTGAGAAGGTAGGAAAGGAGGTAAAACAGTCACTGTGAGGAATGAGAAAGGAAACCAACTCCCACCAAGTACCAGTATTGTTGTCATCCTCTTGAAATGGGGCTGGTTAGCACATTTGTCAGGCTTTCCCCAGCAGGAGCAGAGACAGTAGGTAGATTCTGAGTAGATTCAAAAATGGGGTTGGCAGGGTGGGAATGATGGAAGGACAAGGCAGAATAAAAGATGGAGAGTGTCGGAGTAAGAATGAAGTGATTGGCCACAGGGTTCAGGAAAGGTAGTCAAGGAACAACAGAGTGGTGTAATTGATTCACATGAAGAAGTGTCTCTGGTGTTTTTCATGGGTCTTCTCTCCCAAGCATCTTGACAACAACATATCCTTTGTATGTTCTTTTTCTCCACCAATTCCCATTCTCCTGGGTTCCGTCTTGCAGGCACAGTGGTCATGGGCCTGGGAGTAGTCAGTGCTGGCCACCATATCAGAGTGGGAGCTGAGATTCTCTGTCAAGTCACGTCCAGCCTTCATGTTCAGTGGCCCTTGACTTCACTTGGTATTTTCAGCTGGTGGGTGTTCCTGCTCCCCCACTTCACTCCTGGCTGAGTTCTAGGTTGTCAGAATTCTACAGGCTGGTCCTTTTCCTATCAAGCCAATCTCCTATACATAGGGCTTCTCTCCTGCCAAATGAGCACTTCAGCCCTGGGAATGGAAGGTGTCTCACTCGCATGTAGGGTAAAGATTCCCTCCCTCAGGGAACTGGCCAAGGCTAAACCCAGCAGCAAGAAGCTGCTCACCAGTGGTGCTTGCTTCCCAGCGAACACGCTGCCTACTCTGTAATTAGGAGTAGGATCACGGAACGCTGTGCAAACAGTTTACTCAGAGAAGGCATTATGACTTCTAGAAGGAGAAAGCAGGCTCGAGTAACCTCCTTAGGTTTCTTAAGAAAGGATAAATAAACATGTATATCAGCAGGAACCAGTAGGTCCAATTTACCAAGACCCTCAAAAAGTCTTTCACGAGATTCACACAAAGGCTACTTTAAAAAGTGGGCTCTATTGAGAACCAGGGTTATAATCATCATATACGTTGTAGTTTTATTTGCAGTTTTCATTTAAATATATAACACGGTGTTCTGCCTTTTGAAAAGCTGTGTCCATAAACCAAGTTACTGAGCTGAAAGTGTGCTGTTGCTAGTGAACAGCCACCTAGTGTTTTACTCTTGGTGTGTAACTGGTACCACACTGAGCTATAATTCATTAAAGATACTGTAATGATGGCACTCATTGAGGCACATTATTGTTATTCAGTGTGACTAATTAGGTGACACTTGTAAATAAATTATAAATAAATGAGTAGGACTGCTCCCAGAATTAAGATACTGTTTTTTGCCCAAATCCCCCGGTATCGTGTTCTAGGTGGTTTATTCAGAGAGAGCACTTATTTAGAACTAACTATAAAATAGAATACTCTGCCCAGTGTCTGGCGGGTATTATCCCATTTAGTCCTCATGTCAACTCTCGAACAAAGAGGTCCTCATCTCGTGCACAGAGGAGTAGATGGAAGTCCAGAATTGTGCAGCCAGAGAGGATCAGAACCCGTGTTCGCATCCAGGGCTCTCTAACCTCGACTCTCCTCACTACTTTAGTCAAGAAGGGCAGCCAGAGCGCCTGCAAACACAGCCCCCCTTATTTTACATTCTGTAAAGAGGAGTCCCCACAACAATAAAGAAGCCAAAGGTGTGCTCCTGCCTTCCAGGCTCTTCCCGGTGATGACTCACTCCCGTGATCACACAAGCAGCCCCGGCATTCGGCATGATGCACCTGGGGTGAAAATGACAGTTGTGCATTCTCTCCTCTCTTCCAGCCCACTGCTTGCCGTGTCCTTTGCCGCTTGCTGTGCTGTGCCAGGAGTCGCCCTGCTGACCTGGGGGGTAAATCCACTCACGGGGGCACTGGGGGCCTTCAACATCTTCCTGTACACCTGCTGTTACACACCCCTGAAGAGGATCAGCATTGCCAACACATGGGTCGGGGCCGTCGTGGGGGCCATCCCGCCCGCCATGGGCTGGACAGCAGCTACTGGCAGCCTTGACGCCGGTGAGTGTCTCCAGCTCCACTTCTCCCGGGAGGCACGGCACACAGGTGCCGGGAATAAGCTCCGTGGCTTCTGTGCAGACATTAGCCCACACTAGTCACAGAGGCACATCCTCCCCTGGCCTGCAGCACTGGTTGATTCAGGACTAATTCTTTTGGCACATGGGCTCATGTGGCCATCTGACATGTCGTGAGTGCAGACCCAAAGTGAGACTGTGTCATGCCTGACTCAGAGGTGAGGCTGGCATATGGCTTCCCTGGAAAGGAATGTGTAAGGGAAAACAAAAGGCAGCCACGAGGCCTCCACCCAGGACGCCATAGAATTAAAGTACCTGAAAATCAGGATGAAAATCCGGGTTAAGTTAGGACTGGCCGATTCACCCAAGCTGTGCCACTTCACGGAGAAGGTGCCTGGCGCTAGGCCTCAGCTCTCCTGTCAAAGTGGATGTTACCTCATGGGCAGACCACCTCCATTAGCACTTTATTCCCCCAGACGTGGGTTCTTTTCCCCACTCAGGAAAGAACAGATTATTTTCATTAGTTTCTAATTTATTTTTATATGATTTGTTTAAATTGTTCATGCTGTCTACAGTAAGACCATTGAAACATTTCCACATTTTTTTTTGATGGTATGTCCCACCTAAATTTTGGGGGTTAAAATAGCTCATTTTTGCCATCTGTAAGGGAAGTTTCACAGTCTAATTAGTCAAGTAATTAGTGTTTTTGACCGACACTTAGGAAGGAAGTGGTGAGGTTTCCTGCAATATATGTAAGTACATATTTTTCACATGAGAGATCAAAAGGCACTGACCATAAACTATTATCCCGCAGGCCATATTTCTGAAACTTTTCATAAAAGCTCTTACACTCGGATTTGGCAAGCGTACAAGGGCGATTACACCTTTACCATTATTGTCTCTTAGAACAGGGTAATGTGTTTGTTGGAGAATGGTTTTAATATCCTGTGACTGTTGGCTTTGAATGAATCTACAGATGCGATATTCTGAAATTCATATGCTCATTTGAGGTGTTTCTTGCTCCGTGATAAGCCTCACACCAGAGTCTCATCCATATGGGAGGCAGTGTTACCAAAGCAGGAAGAGAATGGATTCCGGAGCAGGGCTGCCTGGGTTTGGACCCCAACTCCACCACTTATTTTTAATAGCTGCGCAACCTTCTGAAAGTTCCTTAACCTCTTTGTTCCATGGTCTCCTCATCTCCCACAGGGGACTAATAATGGTCTTTTCTAATGGGGTTGTTGTGAGGATTAAATGTATCCTATGTAAAGTGCTTAGAATGAGTCTGGACCTTAGTAAGGGCTCAATTCGTAATAGATAATGCTATTATTTTTACAAAATATTCCTCATTCGTACAGTGCATGGATTAACACAGATCAAGGGAGGTCATGAGGTTTTATTGCTCTTGCAAACTCTGAACAATTTGTAGTTGTTACTTGGCTGCTGTTTTGAAGACTGTGATGTCTTGAGGTGAGGGAGGAGAGGGTGGAAGGTATGGCTTTGCCTTCCCTGTCTTAGTTTTCCCCTGGGTTTATGAACCTCTGACCCTAGAAGGACACCTGCATGCTACCAGCCCAACCCCCCAGTCAGACTCCTCCTTTTTACCTCTTTCTGGAGCCCCAACCTTGACTTAACTGATCCAAACTCCCTTTCTACCCCTTCCCCACCCCAAGGCCTTTCTAGAAGGAGAGTGATTGCCCAGATGTTCAAGGTGGAGACCATGAAAGAAAATGACTCATTCCCCAGGCCCAGCCTTCTTTAGGACGCCTGTCCTAAAGGTGCTGCTCTACTTTAGCCCTCACAGCCCCTGTGCCAAGCCTGCGGGAGACATCCCTGTGCTCTGCCTGAACTCTATTCAGTCTCCTCAAATCCAACATAAAGGGACAAGGCACCAAAAGGGGCCAGGGTCAGGGCCAAGTACTTCCAGCCCTGGGGGCAGGCAGGGGAGGCAGTCTGTCCGGCCTTGGAGCACTCAGTCTGCACCATGCAGTGTCCCAGGACCCACGTTCTTGCCGTGGGCTACAAGTGCTGGTCACTCCAGTTAGTCTCCTTGTGCAGAGTTTGTGCTTCAGCCTTTGTAGGCTGAGCTGCATCTCCAGAGGCCAAAGAGAGAAAGAGCTTTGTAGAAGTCTACCCACTTAGGAGCGCACATTCAGACAGGGGCCCTTATTTTATCCAGGTGAGTCTGAACTTGGCTAAACTGCTTATAGCAGTATTTAAAATATATATTTTTTAAATTTGTGTATAGCTCTCTGTAATCCAAAATCTTATGGAAACTCATCAATAATGGACAGCTAAGGACCAGGCCAAACCTTATTTAGGTAGCAGAATGCAAATACATGTTTATCTTGAAAAATGAGACTCATTATCTATCTGAATATAACCTGGTATAAAAGTCTGAAAGATTTGTGTTACCACAAAGAATAATTTCCTTGGGAACTTTTTGAATTTGACTTCTGTTATATCCTTTTTGCTTTAAATCTTAAAGATGCATTGCAGGTCACACAATAACAGAATTCTGATTTACCACAGAGCAAGTCACATGCCAAAAGTCTTGTCAGGTTTATAAAGAAAGAATAATATTCCTCTACATAGCACTTTCAGCTGCCTCAGGAAAGTTTCAGAAACATTACTTTGATATTTAGAACTTTAGATAAGCAGTATCTTAGTTTCCCAACTGTGATCACAAATACCACAAAATATGATGCTTCAAACAATGGGAAGTTATTGGCTCACAATTTTAAGCTAGGAGAAATCCAAAGTTGAGGTGTCAGCAGGGCAATGCTTTCTCGCAGAAGACTGAGGCATTCTAGGGCTGGCTGCCGATGATCCTTGGTCCTTGGCTTTTCTGTCACGTGGCAATGAACATGGTAGTGTCTTTTCCTTTCTCCTCCAGGTTCCATTGACTTCCGGCTTCTTCCCATGGCTTTCTCTCTCTGTGTCTGAATTTCATTCTGCTTATAAAGGACTCCAGTCATCTGGATTTAAGCTCAATCTGATTCAGTCGGCCATACCTTAACTAAAACTATCACCTTCAAAAGGTCCTGTTTACAATGGGTTCACACCCAAAGGAATGGATAAAGATTAAGAGCATGTATTTTTCTGGCGTACATAATTAAACCTACCACAGGCAGTAAAGATTTGAATGGATGAATGAAGGAATGAATCAGTGAATAGGCACCTTCTATTTTACAGAAAAAAAAAAACCAGATGATTGCAAGATCAATTGTCAGCAGTTATTGAGCATCTGCTATGTGTGAGGTACTATACAAGAGGAACAAGTACAAAGAAATAAGGCAGAAGCTAAAAGAATATCTTTTAAAGTTCTTTATTGCTAGGATTTTAGGAACTCATTTGAATATGGTTTAGTATTGTTTAGTTATCTTCTAGAACTGTACTGTCTAATATGGTAGACGCTTACCACATGTGGCTATTCATATTTAAATTAAAATTAAGTAAAATTACAAATTCAGTTCCTGTGGCCCACTAGCCACGTTTCAGATGCTCAAAGTCACACGTGGCTAGTGGCCACCATATTGACAGATGTACATACTGCAGATGCAGAACACGTCTGTCATGGTAGAAAGTTCATTTAGACAGCATTGCCTGAAAGGGCAAACTCATATCCTTAGGAATTTTAATATGGACTTTAAATATGAGACTATACCTATGGTGTCACTAAAGCCGTTTTAAAACAGGCGTCTCAGACTTCAGAGTACTACAGAATCACCTGGGGGAGTGATTCTGGGCCCTTTCCTGGAGTTCATTCCTTAGATCAGGGATTTACATTTCAAACAAGTTCCCAGGTAATACAAATGACATCCACAGTACATCTGAGAACATCTACTCAGCCCCCTGCCCAAATCCTTGTCTATTTCCAAAGTATTTTCATGGCTACACCTCTCTTTGGTTCCATCTTTTCAGACAAGTGGTTCCTAAAGTATAATATATGTCTGAAAAGTAGAACCAGAGAGAGCTCTAGCCATGAGAATACCTTGGAAATACCCAGGGATTTGGGCAGGGAGTTGGGTAGATGGTGTTATTTGAGATGTGCTCTGGGTGTCCTTTGTAATTATCCACAGAGGTTACATCTCTGATCTGTGTTCTTACAGGACATGAATGCTTGGGAAGGAAGAGCCCTTCTGAGAAAAAATGGCCAAAAAATGTTTTCTTACTTCATTCTGTAGCATCTCCAAGCCATTTTATCTTTAATCCTCCAAAAACTGACCACTATGGAGAAGCTTATGAATAGGGAATAATGTATTAAACTGATAATAAGGAAGAGAACTAGGTGAAGGAGGGGATGCAAGTAAAGAAGCAAGAGAAACTGGGGGGCCATCCACTCAACAGAAGAGCATAGACTGGAGAGATGAAACTGAACTGCGAGCTGGTGGGGTTACTCCCTGTCTCATTCAGGCTCTCCAGAGAAACAGAACCAGCAGAAGATACATATAAAAAGAGATGTATCATAATTGCCTTACTCAACCATGGGGGATAGCAACTCCAGACTCCATAGGACAGACCACAGACTGGAAACTCTGAAAAAGGTGATGCCAAACTCCTTAGTCCGAATTCCCCCAGGGGAAGCTGGCTGACTAGAAATTCTGGCAGGAGCCATTGCCAAAGTTGGGACAGAAATTCTCTTTCTGACCTCTGAAACCCTCAGCTCTGGCTTTAGAGACCTCCAACTGATTGGATGAGACTCCCTACATTGCTTAGGCCAGTCTCCTTTGTTTATGTAGATGCAATCAACTGGTTGTAGATGCAAGTCTCATTTACAAAATATCTTGGCAGTAACAAGCAGGCCAGTGCATAGCCAAACAACTGGACACCATAACCTAACCAAGTTGGCATACGAAATTAACCATCACACCACCTTTAAAACTTGTCTCCATAATTGCTTCACTCTGCAGATGTCAATTGAGGAACTGAGGGGGAAAAAAAAACTAAAGCCCAGTCTCTGACCTCATGAAAATCATGTCTCATCCTCTTTGGGCAGAGGCAGACAGGTAATCAGATAATACAATGAGTTGAGCTTTAGCAGAAAAGGTGACTTCAGAGGGCTTTGGGCTCTCCTAACCTCCCCAAATGGGTCCAAGAGGACTTTAGAGAAGAATGGCTCTGAACTAAGTCAGGTCCAGTTTCCTTGAGGAGGGAGAGTGCTTCCTAGGAAGATCAGAAGCAGGTACAAAGGTGTGTAGGCATGAAAGCCAGAGCAACATGTGGGGTAGGGGAAGACTTAAGATGAGCTGCCTTACTAAGGAGTTCATGATCTATTCAAAGGTCATCAAGACCCGGTGAAGGTTTAAGCAGGAAAGCAGTATGGTCACCCTTGTGGGGTTATTTAATGGTGAGCAGCAGCTCTCCCATCCTGGAAATCAGTCCTTTGCTGAAGCCTGCTCCATTGTCCATCTCTCACCTCCTGTCCCTCTCCTTCTACCTCCTTCCCCTCTCCACTAGGGTCCTACCTGCCCTAGGTCCTTCACCTCTCTAGTCAAAATTGCATCTTCCGAGTATTTCGTGACGCATCAGTCTGATCCTTTAAAAGAGCAACTTGAGCAGCTTAACACCAATGACCCTCCCGTTGGGAGAATGTATGAAGAATGTGTTTGAAGGGAAGCAAATTCCACTGAACATTTTCCATTCCTTTACCCCACTCTGGGCTACAGGAAACAGAGTACTGGTCACCAGCATTTGAGTCCCACATCACCCTTGCAGGAGCCCTCTCCTGGGGCTCCTTATAGCTTGGTCAAGATTGCAGAGGAAGCAGCTCAGGAGCCATAGTTGAGATGGAAATCACACCACCATGTGTACTGAGGGCCCTGCCTTTGAGGAGTTAACTGGCTAGTTGGGAGGAAGAAAAGCAGCTTTATAAAACCGGGTGCATCGAGGCAACACGTGGGCAGCATATCAGCAGAGAAAGGAAATGCACCTTTCCCCCCTTCTCCACATCCAGGTCTCTTTATGGTTCTCCCGCCCCCTCTTCAGGAGAAACAGTCCCCAAACTAACTAAAATAAGCAGAAGGACAGCCCAAGGGGTTCTGATTGTTTCTCCCAAAACTACTTTGATTTTCTCTTTATCAGGTAGTGAAGACAAAAACCAAAAACATTCCCCCTTGTTTTAGATACCCCAGTTGCTTGGGTCCAAAGCCTGTGCTTAGAGCTACCACCGGGTAATCTCAGCCCTGGTGGGCAAGGTAGGAAGGAGGGGGGCAGGTGACGAGAATTAAACAGATTTACGTATGGAAATCATAAAAGCTAAACAAATGTTAGTTGTGCTTGACGCTTGCTATTTTATAGCAACACAAAGGAATTGTAAAAGCTCAGCTTTTCTGTCCCTGTCTGCAGTGTCAGCACCCTCCAGCGAGTTCTTGTTTGGGGAAGAGTACAGTATTGTCAAACCGAGCCTCCCTCGCCCAGACCAGGCAGGGCTCTTGGAAGCATTTCTATCAAGGAAGCAAGGTCTCTACGGCCTAGCTGTTTCTGTGCACAGGAAATAATTTTGTTTTACAAAGTCCTTCTGTCTAGAAAGGTAATCATAATGAGATTTTTACCTATGTCCGTTTTCTTCTGCGCCTTGCAGTTAGGCCTTTTCCTCCCACCTGCCTAATTGCTTTTCCTTTTTT
>JAQZBX010026767.1:0-19550 GCA_029593785.1 Cabassous unicinctus
AAAAGAGTGGTGAAAATAAAATATGGCAGATAAAACCCAAAAGTCAAAATGGGTGAACTAAGAACAGCTTTTACAGTAATAACATTGAACATTAATGGATTAAACTCAACTGCCAAAGACACAGCTTGGTGTAATGGATAAGAAAATAAAGGCATCTATATGCTGTCTATCGGAGACTCATTTTACACACAAGGATTTCAATAGATTTGAAGCGAAAGACTGGAACAAGACATTCCACACATACAGTAACCAAAAACTAAAAAACAAGCTAGAATGTCTATACTTACATCAAGTGAAGTAGACTTTAAAAGAATAACTATTATTATAGAAAAGGAAGAACATTATCTATTATATATTAATACAAAGGGCAATTTACTAGGAAAAAATAATAATCATAAATGTACATGCACCTTACAGGGTGCCCCAAATTAAATGAGGCAAAACTGAAGGGAGACCAGATGTCTTTACAATAATATTTGGAAACTTCAATACACTGCTCTCAGCATTGGATAGAACATTTGGACAGAGGATCAATAAAGAAACAGAGAGCTTGAATAATATGATAAATGGACTACATTTAATAGAAGTTTACAAAACATTGCACCACAAAACAGCAAGATATCCATTTTTTGAGTGTTCATGGATTTTTCTCCAGGGTAGACCAAATGTTGGGTCACAAAGCTGATCTCAATAAATTCAACAAGGTCCAAATTTTACAAAGCACTTTATCTGACCATAATGCAATAATGTTGGAAATTAAAAAAGGTGGAAAAAGGAAAAATTCACAAATATGTGGAGATTAAACAACACACTGTTAAATAATCAGAGGGTCAAAGAAAAAACTTGTTAGATAAATGAAGAAATATATCAAGACAAATGAAAGTGAGAACACAAAATATCGAACCTATGGAATGCAGGAAAGACAGAGCTGAATGGGAAATGTACAGCCCCCAATGATTAAATTAAAAAGAAGAAAAAGAAGAAAGAGCTAAAATCAATGACCTAAGTACATAGCTGAAGGAACTAGTAAAAGAACAGCAAAGTATTCTCACAGGAAGTATAAGGAATGAAATATTAAAGATCAGATCACAAATAATTGAAATTGAGAATAAAAAAATAGAGAGAATTATAATAACTACATGTTGGTTTTTTGAGAAGATTAATAAATTGATGAACCCTTAGCTAGACTGATAAAGAAAAAAAGAATGAAGATGCAAATAAATAAAATAGAAAATGACAATGGGGACATTGTTACTGACACAGCAGAAATAAAAATGTTCATAAGATGATGCTCTTAGCAACTGTAGGCTAACAAAGTAGACTATAAAGACGGAATGGAAAAATTCCTAGGAATGTAAGAACACCCTACATTGACCCTAAAGGGAATAGAAGACCTCAAGAAACCATTCACAAGTCAAGAGATTGAAACAAAATAAAAATCGTGGGACTGGATGGTTTCACAGGTGAGTTCTACCAAGCATTCAAAGAAGACTTAATATCAATCTTATTCAAGTTCTTTAAAAAAATTGAACAATAAGAAATACTATCAAACTCATTTTATGAAGCCAATATTACCCTAATACCAAAGCCAGGTAAAGATATTATGAAAAAAGAAAATTATAGACCCATTTGCCTAATGAATACAGATGCAAAATCCTTAAGAAAATACTTGCTAATCGAATCCAACAACTCATTAAAAGAATTATCCATCATAATCAAGTAAGTTTTATACCAGGCATGGAAGGGTAGCTAAATACAAGAAAATCAATCCATGTAATACACCACACTGATAAATCAAAAAGGAAAAATCACGTGATCCTATTGATTGAAGCAGAAAGGGTACTTGAAAAAATACAGCATCTTTCTTGATTAAAATACCATAAAAGATAGGAAATGAAGGAAACCTTCTCACCATGATAAAAGCCATATATGAAAAACCCACAGCTAACATTTTACTCAATGGTGAAAGCCTGAAAGCTCTCACATTGAGATCAGGAACAAGACAAGGATGCCCACTGTAAACACTGCTGCTCAATATAGTGCTAGAGAGTCCAACAAGAGTAATCAGGCAAGAAAAATAAAATAAAACTATTCAAATTGGAAAGGAAGAAGTAAAACATGCACTATTCACAGGTGATATGATCCTATACATAGAAAGTCCTAAAAAATCCACAACAAAGCTGCTAGAGCTAACAAACGATTTCATTAGAGGGGCAGTATACAAGATCCGTATACAAAAATCAGTGGTGTTTTACACACTAGCAATGCGTAATCTGAGAAGGAAGTCAGGGGGAAAAATTCCATTATGATAGAGATTAAAAGAATCAAATATTTAGGAAAAACTTAACCAAGGATATAAAGCACTATATTCAGAAGATTACAATGCATTGCTAAAAGAAATAAAGGAAGACCTAAATAATTGGAAGAACATTCCATGCTCATGGATTGGCAGTCTAAATATTATTAATATGTCATTTCTACCCACATGGATATATAGACTCAATGCAATCCTGATAAAAATTCCACCAATAAGTTTTAAACAAATGGAAAACACAATTATCACATTTATTTGGAATGTTAAGGGAACTCAAATAGCCAGAAACATCTTAAAATGGACCTGTGGGATTGGAGGACTCTTGCTTCTGGTCTTTAAATCATATTACCTAGCTAAAGTGGTAAAAAGAGCATGGTACTGGCATAAAGAGGTACACATGAGGGTTCAGAAACAGACTCTTAAGTCTATGGTTAAATGATTTTTGACAAGGCTCTCAAACCCACCCAGATGGGGCAGAATAGTCTCTTCAACAAATGGTGCATGCAGAACTGAATATCCATAACCAGAAGAAAGAAAAAGGACCACTATCTCAAACCTTACAAAAAATTAATTCAAAATGGATCAAAGCCTAAATATAAAAGATAGAACCATAACACTCCTAGAAGAAAATGTAGGAAAACATCAAGACTTGGTGATAGGTGATAGATTCTTTAACCTTATACTGAATTATAAACACTGAAAGAAAAGATGGATAAATGGGACATCTTCAAACTCTAACACTTTTGTGATTCAAACGACTTCGTCAAGAAGGTGAAAAGGCAGCTGAGTCAATGGGAGACAATATTTGGAAAACACATATGTGTTAAGTCTTTGATTTCCATTCTATATAAAGTGATAGTACAACTCAACAATAAAAGAGCAAGCAATCCAATTAAAAAATGGGCAAAAGACTTAAATTGACATTTTTCCAAAGAAGAAATACAAATGGCCACAGAGCATATGAAAAAATTTTCAATATCACTAAATATTAAGGAAATGCAAATCAAAACAACAATGAAATATCATCTCACACCACATAGAATGGCCATTACTTAAAAAACAGAAAACAGTAAGTGCTGAAGAGTATGTGAAGATAGGAACACTCCCTCACTGTTGGGGGGATTGTAAAATAGTGCATCCTCTGTGGAATACAATTTGGCAGTGCTCAGGAAGTTAAATATAGAATTGCCATATGATCCAGCAATTCCTCTACTTGGAATATATCCAGAACTACTGACAACTGTGACACAAACATTTGCACACCCATGTTATAACATGTTATTCACAATTGCCAAAGGATGTAAACAACCCAAGTGTCCATCAATCAATGAATGGATAAACAAAATGTAGTATATACAAGTGATGGAATACTATGCTGCAGTAAGAAGAAATGAAATTGTGTCACATTTGATAACATGGATAAATCTCAAAGACATTATGCTTAATGATATAAGCCAGACACTAATATGACCTAAACACAATGAATAAATGAATGGAGTTAAATCCTAGAGTATAGGTTATAAGAGGAGGACTGAGAAGGGCTACTGATGATTATTGTATGCAGAAGTTTTTATTAACTTGACTGTAAAAGTGTGAGAATTGATAGAGTTTATAGTAACACATTATAGTGAGCAGAACTGGTTTATAAATGGGACTGTGGCTGAAAAGGGTAGTTCAGGGATGTAAACGTCAATTGAGAGAAAGCCAGAAAATAACCTAGGGACTGAATATCACAGTGAACCCAGCGGTGGATGAGAATTGTGCTAAATAATACAAATGCAAGAATTTCCTTCTGTGAGCTATAACTATATCAAGGTGGTGGGAATGTGGTGAAGCATGGGACAAGTACAATTAATGTAACTTATGGACTAGAGTTTACAGCAAAACTAATATTCTTGCATCAATGACAAAGATGTATTGTGTTAATCATGAGGGGGTATGGAAAAATATGTCAAATATACACTATGGGCCATAGTTAGTGGTAATATTCTGATGATATTTTCTCAAAATCTGTAACAAATGTTCTACAATTGTGTGGTTTGTTGAAGGGTTTTATATAGGAATTCCACACATCTGCATGATTGTTTTGTGAGTTCACAATTTCTGTAATAAAAATATATTTTTAAAAAATAATAAAATGAAGGAGGGATAAAAAAATCAGTTGATTAGGGCATGGGATTATTTCTGAATGCTTTATTCTATTTCATTGTTCTATGTTTATGCCATTACTTAACTATTTTCGTTACTATAGCTGTGTAGTGGCTCTTGAAATCAGGAAGTGTGCTAGGCTTATTTGTGTACCTCCATGACAGACATATTTTTGAACTATATTTGAAACTCTGTGAATCTTAACTCATGCAAATGGGATTTTTATAATACATTATACTTAGTTCAGGCATGGCCCTACTGAACCAGCTTAGGCCTCAAACCATAGTCAAGAGTTTGTCAAAGAAATTTGGAGAAAATAACAGGAAGAGCTGGGTGATAGAGGTCAATGAAAACCAGAAAACAGACACAAGGAGAGAGAGATTACTATGTGACAGAAGGCAGAGATGTAAAGTAAGGAACCCCAACAAGTGTAGATAAGCCTCAACCAAAGTGCTTTAGACTTGGGGAGGCAGCATTGCCTTCCCAATGTCTTGATTTGGAACTTACAGCTTCTGAAGCTATGAGCCAATGTATTTTTGTTGTTTAAGCCAAAGCATTGTGTGGTATTCATAATAGCTGCCTGACAGCATGTGTGAAATTTTGTTCTTCATTTTCAATATTATTTTACTGTTTAAGAACCTTTGAAATTCCATGTATATTTAAGGAATGACTTTCCATTTCTTTAAAAAATCAATTGGCCATAGGCATTGTTTTAACTAGTTTCCAGGTCATGCAGGTGGCTACATGCTTTCGGCTGTGTTTCATTTAAGAAGACTCCTGGACCTTGGGTTCCCACTGTCCACCTTCACACAGCAGCTTGCATTGGCCATAGGACACATAGTGCATCCATGTTCCACAGCAACAGCATAACATACAACAGAATAATAGACGTTCTCCAACAAAAGCTGATAGACATATGAAGACATGTCACCAGGGCCAGGAAACGGAATTAAACCAGTCAGATAGGTGGTTGATAGCTAATTCATCAATGTGATCTTGCATATGATTTAAAGCATGTAAAATATTATGAGAGTGATTAGGTATACATATACAAGGTCCTTAATAATGGTTGGGATGCTTTGTAGCAAAGTATCTTTCATCCCTGTTGTAAAAGCTTAGGCATCATGCCCCACAAATTTGGCAGCATAAATAGTATGCTTCATGCCCAACCCTAGCAAGATTCCCTGTAACTCTTCCAAAGATTGTCAATGAGGGATGGTGTGGGGCATATCTCCTTCATTAAGCAGGCAATTTTGCATCCAGCAACTAGCCAAACTAGCAGTGATGCATTATTTGCCTCATTTGAGGTTGTATATAGACACTATCACAGAGAAGGATGAGTGGTAATAGAGACTACTATGCTCATCTCCACCCCAGATACTACAAATCCTTCTGCTCCACTGTCCCATAAACTTAAATGCCAGTTAAGCAGGGACTTTTTAGACTTTTGCCTGTACCTCTGCCCTAAACCACCTAACTCAGCAGTGGTATTTTCTTTCATAGACATATGCAATTTTTGCTCTGAGGATTGGTACTGCTGGGCCCCAAGGGACTGGTCCTGTAATGGATTCCAATTCTATTTTATTTTGGGATGCACTCTTGGGGGTTCCTCATCTTTTTCCAGGTCTCACTCATCCTCCTTTTCCTCATCTGAAGAGGAGTCCAGGACCTGAGGCAACCTCCAGCCTCTAGCATGAGCATATATTCATACTAAGGTTTTAATTGATCATCAACTTGACTTGGGTGACCCGCTAAAGAATCTTTCATCTCCACCTATGCTAGGTGCATATCTCTTTCTGGTTTAAATTCTTCCTCTAAGTCGTGCACAGAGGATTTCACGAATTTTTCTGCCTCAGTAGCTACCTGCACAGCTCCTAGCAAGGGCCATGCTAGAACTGTGCTATCTGATGGTCTCCTGTTTTTTATTTAAATGCAGTTGCTCTGCTACCTGCTATAGCACAGCCAATATATTCACCAACATCTTCAGGGAGTCCCCATATTCTCTTGGTGGTCCCCACTTATCCAGGAGGTCAGCCACCCCTCCCCACATGGTTGTTATAGTCCAACCTGGGATTTCCCCAATAGATTCTCCTTCTGGAGCTGCTGCCCACCAATGCCACTGGCCTTCATTCTCCTGGCTGGTGGCTCGCCAATTGTTCCAACCCAGCTCCTGGAGAGAACAAGTCTGGGCAGCTGCAAGACCAAAAACACATTTGGCAGTGAATCAAACGTAAGATTTATTGGGACTTACGGGCATGAGAGTGTCTCTTTGGTGGTGGCAGTCCAGAGAACAAAGGTAGTGCTATGCAAAGAGGTGAGAAAAGGAAGAGCAATATAAGGGGTCTCAAAAACAAAGACATTCCGTTAGGTGTGAAAACAGAGATTCTGCTAGAATTGCATGAAGTGCACAATTGGGGCGTCTGGTGATGTTATTGCAGGAAGGGAGTATATAGCCTTAAGCAGATTGGAGTTTACTTTATCATCCATTATTATCTGTATATTCCTTTCCTACAGGGAGGTTTTTTACTTTTTAACTAATATATGGGTCATGCAGGTGGCTACATGCTTTGGGCTGTGTTTCATTTAACTAGGGAAAGCCCAGGCTTTGGGCTCCCATGGCATGAAGTACTATTTCTGAAATTGCAATTTACTTCCATTGTCTGTATGTTTGCCCTTCTACTAGTGTAATGATATTTTAATTATAGTAAACTTGTAATAAATTTTAAATTATGTAGTGTTAGTGCTCTAACATCCTTCCTCTTTTTCAAGATGTGTTGGCTCTTTGGACCAATACAAATTTGTTGATTTGCTTTTCAATTGTGGCTAAGCTCTATGTTGGAATTCTGATTTTGATTACATTGAAGTTACAAATTGTTTTGTGTAGAATTGACACCTTAGCAGTATTTAGTCTTCAAATCCATGAACAGGGAATATTCTTGCATTTTCTTAGGTCTTTTGTAAGTACTTTCAGCAATGTTTTGCAGTTTTTTGTGTGTGTATAAGTCTTTTACAGCATTGGTTAGATTTCATCCTAGTTAATTGACCTTTTACAGTTGTACTCACATATGGGATTTTATTTCTAAATTCATCTTAATATTGTTCATTACTTGTGATGGTTAGCCTAATGTGTCATCTCTGCAGGTAATGGTGCCAATTTTATGGTTAGGCAAGCACTTGGATAATTTTAATATGAAGACATTTCATGGAATTTAATAATCAATGAGTTGAATGCATGTATCTCTGATTACATCTACAATCAACTGTGGAGATTGCTATCACCATTGATTAACATTTCATCCAATCAATAAAAGCTCTTAAAAGGAGAAGTGATTTCAGAATTCAGAGAGAGAGAATTCCCATCTCTACTCACACAGCCAGCATCTCCTGGCTAATTCATCAAAACCCTTCATAAGAGTCCTTGGCTTGCATCCTGCCCAATGGAATTTGGACTTCCTATGGTTGTATGAGACAATTTTATAAAATCTAATACTATTTACAGATATCTCCTGTCAGTTATGTTTCCCTAGAGAACCCTGACTAACATAGCTTGGTACAAGGAGTGGGGTTCTGCAAATAGTGGAATGTGGATAATTGTGGAAGGATAGTCAAGTGGAAGCCACTAGAACTGCCCCATCTTAGCAAAACAGTAAATGAAAAGCAATACTGTATTCCTGGATGGATTGCAGATATCAATGCCACCATCAAGGATTTAAAGGATGCAAGGGTAGTGATTCCCATTACATCCTTATCCAACATTCTGATTTGGCCTGTGCAGAAAACAGATGGATCTTGTAAGATGACAGCGGATTATTGTAAACTTATCAAGGTGGGAACTCCAATTGCAACTGCTGTTCTAGATGTGGGATTATTGCTAGAGCAAATCACACATCCCTTGGTAACTGGTATGCAGCTATTGATTTGGAAAATGGTTTCTGTCCTCCCTTGCCATTGTGAAGGAACACCAAAAATAATTTGCTTTAAGCTGGCAAGGCCAGCAATATAGCTTCAATGTCCTATATGGAGGGTACTTCAACTCTCCGGTGCTATGTAATAGACTTGTCTGCAGGGACCTTGATCATCTCTCCTTTCCACAATACATCACACTGGTCCATTAATATTGATGATATCATCTTGATTGGGCCTAATGAGCAAGAAGCAGCAATGACTCTAGACTTATGGGCCACAATTTTACCATGAGACCTGAGTTGCTTGTCATGAGCTGGGTATTATCTCCCCCACCAAACCATAATGTTAGGTGTGCACAGCAGTACTGCATCATGAAGTGGAAGTGGTATATATGAGATAGGGCCCAAGTGGGTCCTGAAGGCACAAGTAAGTTACATGAGGAAGTGACCCAAGTGCCAATGAACACCACTCCTGCCACAATACCTTCTCTTTCCCTTACCACAGATATGGCCTTTGAGGAGTTCCTTAAAATTAGTTTATTGAGGAAGTGAGAACTCCGACCTGGTTTATAGATGGTTTTGTATGATATGCAGGTTTCACCTTAAAGTAGACAACAGCATCATTGCATCCCCTTTCTGGGATGACCCTGAAGAACAGTGGTGTCTGGAAATCCTCCCAGTGGGCAGAACTTAAAGCAGTGCACCTGTTTGTTCATTTTGCTTGGAAGGAGAAATGGCTGGATCTGCATTTGTCACTGATTCATGGGCTGTTGACAGTGGTTTGGCTGGATGGTCAAGGACTAGGAAGAAACTTGATGGGAAAATTGTTGAAAAGGAGGTCTGGCAAAGAGGTATGTGGATAGACCTTTCTGAGTGAGCATAAAATAAGAAAATCATTGTGTCCCACATGAATGCTCACCAGGAGGTGACTTCAGGAGAGGAAGATTATAATAATCAAGTGGATAAAATGACCAGGTCCATGGATAGCACTAAGTTTCTTTCCCAAGCCACTTCTGTCATTGTCCAATGTGCTCATGAACAAAGTGGCCATGGTGGTAGGGATGGAGGTAATGCATGGACTCAGAAACATGAACTTCTCCTCACCAAGGCCAACATGGCTACAACCACTCTTGAGTGTCCAATCTGCCAGCAGCAGAGATCTCCACAGAGCCTTCAAAAAGCAGCATTCTATAAGATGATCAGCCTTCTACCTCATGTCAGGATGATTATATTGGACCACTTCCATCTTGGAAGGGGCAGCATTTTTTAAAAAATTGGAATATATACATACTCTGTATATGCTTTTGCCTTCCCTGTGTGGAATGATTCTTTCAAAACTACCTCCCATGTACTTACCAAAACCCTTATCCAATAGCATGGTATTCCACTGAGCATTAATTCAGATGAAGGAATCCACTTCACAGAAAATGATGTATGGGAATGGGCACATGTTCATGCAATTCACATATTACTATGTTTCCCATTATCCTGAAGCAGCTGGATTGATAGAAAAATGGAATGGCCTTTTAAAGACTCCATTAAGGTGCCAAATAGATGGCAATACCTTGCACAGTTGGGGCAATGTTTTCCAGGAGGCTGTGTATGCTCTAAATTAGCATCCACTCTATGGTGCTGTTTCTCCCATAGCCAGGACTCATGTTTCTAGGAATCAAGGGCGGGGGCCAGGAATGGGAGTGGCACCACTCACTATTACCCCTGGTGACCTACTAGGAAAATTTTTGCTTCCTGCCCCTGAACCTTAAGATCTGTTGATCTAAAGTTCTTAACTCGAAAAGGAGGAGTGCTTGCACCAGGGAGCACAGCAATGATTACATTGGATTGGAAGTTAAGACTGCCACCTGACCATTTTTGGCTCTTCATGACTCTGAATCAACACGACAGAAAGGAAATATTGTACTGGCTGGAGTGACTGATCATGCCTATGAAGGGACAATAAGACTTTATCTACACAATGGAGGAAAAGAAGAGTTTTCCAGGAATACAGGAGACGTCCAAGGGCATCTCTTAGTACTAAGAAGCTCTATGATTAAAGTCAATCAACAACTCTATCCAGTCAGAAATAACAATGGCCCAAGAAACTTCAGAAATGAAGGTTTGGGTTACCCCACCAGACAAAGAACCAAGTGTTTGCTAAGGGTAAAGGGAACATAGATTGGTTAGTAGAAGAAGATAGTGATAAATATGAATTTAAACCATGTGACAAGTTAATGAAACAAGGATTGTATTGTCATGGATATCTCTTCCTTGTTTTGTTGTATGTTTGTACATATACAGAAAATGAATATTTTCTTCTTCCCAGTTCTTTCCTCTTATTATATGGCATAAATTGTATTAGTTTCATGTCTATTTTAGGATGCCAGGTTTAAGAGTGAATATTACCCAAGGACTTGCACCCTCTTCTGGAGGGATTTCACGCATTTATGGTTGTACACAGAGTAGTTGTTTATTATTAGGAGGAAAAATATGTCTGTTACTGTTTTTATTTAGAGATTAAGTATGGTTTAAGGTGATATGTATGGCTGTCAAGTTGACAAGGTGTGGAATGTGATGGTTAGGCTGATGTGTGCAGTTAGCGAGTTAATGGTGCCCGGGTGTTTGGTCAAGGAACCACTGGCATAATTTTAATAC
The DNA here is from genome assembly GCA_029593785.1 of Cabassous unicinctus. Lineage (NCBI taxonomy): Eukaryota > Metazoa > Chordata > Mammalia > Cingulata > Chlamyphoridae > Cabassous > Cabassous unicinctus. The sequence continues at coordinate 11,017 of JAQZBX010026767.1, forward strand.
AAGGGCATTTCATGGACTTTAATCATCAGGTTTTTGCATATATGGCTGATTATATCTACATTCAATTGAGTAGGTTGCCATCACCAATGACTGTTGTCTCATCTAATTAGTTGAAGGCCTTAAAAGGAGAAGTGATTTCAGCATTCAGAATGATAGAATTCCCATCTCTATGACAGAAAGCCAGCATCTCTTGGGGAACTCATTGGGAAACTTCATCGGAATTGTGGCTTGCAGCCTGCCCTACATCTTTGGACTTGTGTATGCACATGGTCATGTGAGGCAATTTTACAAAATATCATACTATGTACAGATAACTCTTGTAAGTTCTGTTTCTCTTGAGAACCCTAACTAAAACTTTATTAATGTTAGAAACATCACTGATTTTGTATATTGTTATTTTGCCCTCATTTTCAGAATTAGTTATTAGATTTAGTGTTGAATTTTGTATATGGGATCATGTCATCTGCAACCACAGAAAATTTTACTATTTCCTTTCCAATTTGAATGCCTTTTATTTATTTTTTTTCGTGAAAAATTTCTCTGGCTAGAGCACGTATTTCAATGGTGAATAATACTTGTGAAAGTGGCCATCCTTGTCTTGCCATTGAATATAATGTTAGCTGTGGGATTTTCATATATGACCTTTATCATTTTGAATCTTTCTGCCACCTCTTCCACATAGATCCCTGAGTGTGGAGATGGGAGGTTAATATTGGAGTCACTGGTATTGGGATAGGAGACCACAACTGCAATACAAACAACAACAGGACAAACAAATAATGAGTACAATGAGGACTCTGAAAAGTAACTTATAGCTCCAATGCAAACGCAGGCTAGTAAACCAAGAGGAAAAAGATTCCATGAGACCTAGATGTCCAATATGGTGGAGAGAGTTTTTGTAGGTGATTTAAAGTGTTAGTAACATTAGCATGTTCATCAGTTACGTAAGCACAACATGTGGTACAATTATCACACACATGCCTCCATGTGTAGCAGTGAGAATATTGAATGCTGTTTGATTTTTGTAAGCCCATTTCTGGGAATTGTCACCCAGAAGGGTAACTCTTATTTGCAGCCTTTAGCCAATTACTTCAATTCATCACAGATAAGGGAAGGATATTTCAGGGGAGAAAAGACCTTCTGGATGCTGACACATACCCGCACACTCAATAGCCCCATTGATTGTGGTTTATTGCCAAGGTGGGGGCCCAGTCAAAGAAGACGTCAGACAAATCTTATGGAGTCTCAAAGAAAAGCTTAAAAGCACAAGCACAAAGGTTTAGTAGTTCTTCTCTGGTAAATTAAGAGATGGGGAGAGGTCTTCTCTGGTGAGTAAAATAACAGAGGGACTTTCTCCCATAGGCCTTAGGACATTTTATGAGAGTGGGCATGAGCTGAGCTTACAATACCATACATGCTGACCCTCCCCATAGGAACAGACCATAACACCAATTGTGTTTCCGTAGTTCTACCCACATAAGTCTGGCAATTATTGTCCTTGTTGGCATACTTTTCAGGCAGTTGACATATTATAGTACTATCAGTTATCATGAGAACAGGAAGGTTGGTTCCAGTGTTATGCTGGCCTATTGAATATCACACTCCAGCACTATGAAACAAAGCTGGTCTGGAGGTAATATCCACTGGCTAAAGAGGTTGAGCCATCACTGACTGGTAAAGCCCCAGGAGTCTTCAGCAGCAACATGTTTCCATCCACTTCTGGGGCATGGCCAGGTGCTATAGCAGATACCTTTATTATTTTAGGGGCTGTCTTAACTGTCCATGCCAGAAACTCAAACGTAGATACACCATGTTGGGTATCTGGGGCCTGGTTTAAATGCAGGAGAGAGTCTAGGAAACACTGAGGTCCAACCCTACGTTATGAGGCTTTTAGTGAATTGCCTTATTTGTTTTTTTAGGAAGCCATTTTTCTTCTCTATCAGTCGCATCCCTTTGGGGTTATAAAGCAGGTGAGAATGCCAATCAATATCTTGTTCTTACATCCATTATTGCACACTATGCCAGGTAAAATACATTCCTTGGTCACTATCTATGTGAAGGGGTACTGAGTAGAGACAACTAAGCCATTTTATACTTTTGATAGTGTTTTGTTGGGTAGCCTGATTTAACAAAAAGTCTTGTAAAAAGCCTGTGTTAGTGTCCACACACGTTAATGTATAGCATTTAACAGCACTAACAGCAAGGGTCCTATATAATCTATTTGCTGGTCCCATAATTGTATGTTTACTCTGTGTTCATGCCCACTGTTGTAAGGAATCTTGCATGGCTGAAGACAAGAGCAAGCCTCACCATCCCTTATGATATAAACCACATCAAAATATTTGATGGGAGTGCCTGGTGCTGTGGCCATGTGCCATCCCATGGCAACTCATCTATGGCCACACTTTTGGGGTAGCCAGAGGGCTGCTTCTTTAACCAATGTAGGACAGATCAGATGAATGTGAGATAAAGCATCCACCTCTTGGTTCTGATATGGAAGGGAGGTTTTTTGGTGTGCAGATATATGATAAACTGTCAGGGATGCCTACAGGTCTTGGAGGGTGTTGTAAATCTGTGGCCATAGAGTAGCTCCAATAACAGGAATCCCATCATTTGCCAGTCATCTCTATTCCATTTATGTATCTATAAGGTGAGGCCCCAATATACAATCCCAACTGTCAGTTCAGAGGTTGCATATTTCTCTAGTAATTACCATTCATTTGGCCATTAATTCACCTCATTTTCTACTCTATCCTAAACTGGAATCCAGCCAGGTGCTATCAGTTTGCAACTGAATGGCCACAGCTACCTATTAGTGAGTATATCCTTTGCTAGATCCATCAGTGTAGCAAAAATTTTCAGGAATTGAAGGATTTCCAGCATATAAAGTGGATAAGATGGAGGCAAGAGCCTCTATCTTTGTGGTCCTATCTGGTTCCTCAAATAATATAGGATCAAGGACTTGTTTTAATACCTAACTATGGGGAATAGTTGATATTACTCCCTACCTTTGCAGATTAGCATGTCATTTTTATAAAGTCTGCAACCTGGCCACCCTGATAGGGGCTTGATTAGTAGACTTTCAATCCAACCTTTCATGGGATAGGCTGTTTTTACAGTTACAGCCTGAACCCCTCTGATAGACTCAACTGGATAAAGGGCTTTATATACTGCCTGCATTTGTTGTTCCATAACAGTGTACTTAGTCTTAGATTTCTTCCACATCTGTGACCAAAATCCTGTGGGTATTACTCATGAGGGTTGTATTTGCCACAGACCCCAATTCATACCTTCAATACCACTAGTTACTTCTAATATATAAGGGTATAGGTGCAGGGGAGAACAAAGGGCCTTGGCCCATGAGACCAGGAGCTTGGCTTGCTCAAATGCATTTTGCTCTTTATCTCCCCAGGCCCAAGTATTTGCTCATTTTATGAGAGCAAGTAAAGATTTGAGGATTTAGGCTAAATGTGTTATAAATATCCTCTAGTAACCTAGGAGTCCTAAGAAAACTTGCAGCTGTTTAAATGTGGTAGGAAAAGGTCGTTTTAATTTTTTTCAATTACTTCATATAGAATGTTACAGGTCTTAGAATGTTACAGGTCTTACTTGACCAGGTGTTACCCAAGAATTTTACTGCTACCCCAGGCCCTTGAATCTTGTTGGGATTGACTTCCCAACTTGTAGCTTTTAACCTATCAATCACAATATCCAATGCTGTTTCTGACAAAGAATCAGAAGTTAACATAATATCATCAATATAATGAAATAAGGTAACAGTTGATGGCAAGACAACTTTTGAAGGATCCTGGGCCACCATTCCATGGCAGATGTGGAACTATGTAAATTTCCTTGGGGTAAAACAGTGACGGTCCATTGTTGGCCTCTTTATAGGAAAGCAAATTAATCTTGGGACTGTGGATCTAAAGCATTTGCATGATTCAGTATTGCATAAGCTGTTCCCAATTTAGTGGTTAGTTGATCAAGTAACTGGGCTATATTGGGAACTGTCACATGTATTGATAGAACAACTTTATTTAATTCTCAGTAGTCCACTATCATTCTTTCAAAGCCCCATATACCACTGGGTTTTTCAATAGCATATGGGGCTATAGATGCTCCCAGGGTGCTTCATATAATTTGTACTCTAAGCAATTCTTTGACTGCGTCAGTTATTTCTTGATGTCCACCTGGCAAGTGGTCCTGATTTACATGCACAATGAGCCATGGTGGAGGTAGAATGACCAGTTTCCATTTAGCTCAATCTCATGAAGCAGGTTTGACCATTCAGATCCATAGGCAGAATTATCCAACAGTGTTATACAAGCTGTGGCCCATCAAGCATCAACCTCAAGGATATTTTCTTGTTGGGGAGATAAATGCACTACATATTCCTTGGGGAGGTATTTGCCCACCCTGAGAATAAGACATGTCTGTCTTGCTTTTATGGCAGAGTAGCCATAGCCATCTACCATAAACCAATGTCCTTGATATTTTTCAGGATTGCCATAAATTAGGCTGCATTCAGCTCCTGTGTCTATTAACACCCATGATTTTTTTTTCTGTTACAGAGTGTCCAATAAATAATTAGCTTCACATGTACCCTCCAGTCATCTTGTAGGACTTGGACATGTATTCAAACTTGCTCCGAGAAGGGGTTCCAGGAGGGTCCCACCCTAGAGATTAGTTTCTGGTGTAGCCAATTCCCTGTGGCCATCCTGTCTTCAGGACTAGCCAATTTTTTAAATTGCTCTTAAGATTTTAAGATTTTCCATAAACCAACTAGCACAATATTTAGGTTTTTTTTCTATGTCCTCCTGAGAAATGCCTGCTTTCAAATGGCCAGCCCACATTTGCTTGCAAGTTACTTTAATAAAACTCTTATCTGTCAATGTGGATCCCTGAGAAGTCTGTTCTCCTTTAATGTCTTTTATCTTTTGTCCTTTCATTATCTTTCTTACTCAGGCTCTGTTTCTGTCTAAATCACTCAAATCAGTCATCGCCTCACCTATTACATATAGTATTGGGGACACTAATGGGCTTAAGGGTTACCAAAGCATGACACCATTCCTTGACTCCAGAATTTAAAATTTTCTCCCTAATTTCTCCTATAAACCTGGTATGATTGGACACTATAAAATTCTGATCATAAATATCTTCCTTAGTTCCTAATCTCCATAGCATGGACTGGGCTTCTTTTATAGTTTCCCACCCAGTGCATGGGTTCAAAAGTCTTCTGGTGTCATACAAATATCTTGACATGCAAACATCAGCCAGACCATGAGGGAACATGTCCCTGGGGTATTCTGTGAATTATGTAATTTTTGCATTAAGACAGGACTGTTCGTGATATTACTCAGTTTTTCTGCTTTCCTGGAGGTTCAGCTGATATCATCATCTCATTCTAAAACCTTACCTTCCAGGTTTTTAGGGATTTCTTAGGTTGTTGCAGGAAAGATTTTCTCATTCAATCAATTTTTGGGCAGAATATTCTCTAATAATCATTGTTTCATTAATAGATCCACCATTTAAGACTCCTGCTTGTACTGCGTGGTGTACCTGGGATTTAACTTTCCTCTGTTTAAGGGGCCAGACCCAAGGAATTTTATCTCTTCTTCAATAACTTCTACATCAATAGTACTATCCTCATATTCCCAAGGGTTCCATGTTTTCAGATCCTATAATTTTTTAGCTAATATAGCCCCATCTCTTGGATGTGCTTTTTTATGACCCTCTAGCTTAAAGAAACAGTAGGCCAGTATTTCCATGTCTTCCTCTGTTTCATCTAGTTGTTCTGAGAAACTGTCATTAAAGTGGAGGTGGAAGTTAGCATATCTCTTTTTAGTTATAATGCCTCCTTCAAGCTGCAGATTTCTTTGTCTTACTTGAGACAGTCTGCTCTAGCGAATCCCACTCCCCATATCAATAGCTAGCCAATTGTTTTAGCAATGCACATAATAAATTTATTAAATTATATAATCCTTTTTTCTTAGAATATGTGCTCTATTACTTCCAGCAGTTTTGAGATGTCCACGTACTCACATGGAAGTCTGCAACAATCAATCCGGCAACCCTTCCCTAAATAGAGGTAGAAGGCCACTCCAAGATTTCCCCTGCACATTCACCCCAGCTCAGAATTTTGCCTGATGAATCCTGCCAACTAAACCAATTATTCTGAGTACAGCAAGATGCTGTATGAAACTAGGGCTTCACACTGAACTCAGAGGGATATGTTAGACAAGAATGACTCAGACAAGTCTAGCTTGGTGAGTAAATGAGGATTAGGGGCTTACATTGGGTCCTTGACCTCATCAGTTGAAGGAGGGACAACAATTAAGAACTTGATTTCCGTACCTAGGGAGAAGATGGTGGGACTTTTATCATGGATAGGCATAATCTTTGCTCAAGATTAAAGGTACATACATTTATAGATGTTTATCATTGCATGCAGGGGTCCATGTGACTTCTATAGAATGCTTCTTTGCTTACACTTAAAGAAGCAGATGCCCATATTGTTTACACAAGGAGCAGGAGGTCAGATAGTTGCAGTTTTACTGACCTTAAGATCTACTTGTTCTCAGGTAACTGTTTCCTGAAGAATGTCTTGTGACTAGCTGTATATAGCTTACAGTTTAGTTTAAGAAAAGGACAATATGAGTTGGGGGAAGTTAAATTACTTATGCCTCAAATCCACCATCAAATGGAAATGGCTTACAAGAGATCAAGCTCTAGCTGGCCCTGAAAGCCCAAATAAGTTACTGAAGAAGTACCTCAAATGCCCATGGTCTCCACTTTGTCCAGCTTACGTTCTCTCCCAGCCAGCAGCTAGGGCTTCTTACCTAGTTCCTTAAAAGAAGTTGTATTAGTCAGCCAAAGGGGTGCTGATGGAAATTGCCAGAAATTTGTTGGCTTTTATGAGTGGTATTTATGTGAGTTAGAAGTTTGCAGTCACAAGGCCATAAAGTGTAAGTTACTTACCTCACCAAGGTCTGTTGTCACATGTTGGAGCAAGATGGCTGCTGATCTCTGCATCTCTGTGAAGGTTAAGCCTTCCTCTTCCTCCTGAGGTTTCATGGTACAGCTTCTTCCAGTATGAGGTTTAGGCTGGGATAAATCTCGTCTCTCTGCCAGGGCTGTTTCTCTCTCGTCTCACCTGCTCAGATGCAGGATCCTGTCTAATGAGCTGTCTCTCTTCTTCTTTGTTCTTCTCCTGTGTATTTACTTCCCAGGACTCCAGAATAAAAACTTAAACTCTTTCCTCTGCCATGTCATTTTCTCTGTGAGTTAATGCCCACCACGAGGGTGGGGATTCGATGGCCTAGTGATGTGACGCAAAGCCCTAGTCATAATTTAATCAAGTAAAAGTGAAACCTCTGAAGTTAATACAATCTAATACACCCAAAGGAACAGACCATTTCAAAAACATAGTCCAACATCTATCTTTGGAATTAATAAACAATATCAAACTGCTACAAAAGTGAAAACTGAAAACTTGGGACTTGTTTACAGAGGGTTTTGTTAAATACACAGACACAATCCATAAGTGGACAACTGCAGCCCTATAGCCTCTGTTTGGAAAATCCCTGAAGGACTATATTGGAAGGAAATATTCCTAGTGGAAAGAACCTCAGACAGTGTACCTAGCAGTTTAGTTTGCTTGAACAATAAACAGTCAAAGATGCATTTGTATTTGGATTCTTAGGCTGTGAACTGTAGTTCAGCTGGATGGTCAGGTTTGGAAGGACCATGGTTGGAAAAGTGTAGCCTAATTGGTCTGTTTGAGAGGTGTGTGGATAGAATGTTTTGAATGGATGAAAAATATGAAGATATTTGAATCTCATGTGAATACTCATGACACAGTGTCTTTAGCATAGGAGGATTTTATAAATAATTGTGTAGGATGGCCTGTTCTTTGAATACCAGTCAGCCTTTTCCCCAGCCACTCTTGTTATTGTTCAAAGGGCTTAAGAACAAAGTGGCCATAGTGACAGGGATGGAGATTATGCATTGGTTCAGCAAGATGGACTTCTACTCACTGAGGTTGACCTAGGCTTAGCTCCTCCTAGTGTCCAATCTGCCAGCAGCAGAGATCCACACTCAATACCCAATATGTTACCGTTCCTCAAGGTGATCACCATGTTACAAGGTGGGAAGTGTCTTATATTGTACCACTTTCATCATGGAAGGGACATTGTTTTGTTCTTACTGGAAAAGACACTCAATTTAGATATTAATTTGACTTCTCTTTGCACAATACTACTGCCAAAACTACTTTCTTTGTGCTCATAGAATGCCATATCCACCATCATGGTATTCCACAAGCACTGTGGAATTCACTTGTTTGATCAAGCTAGCACTGGGCTGGTTTTCAGTGTGAGGGTATTTCACAGAATGATTTGCATGCGAAACCAGGTCATTGCACCTACAACTTATTTCATCCACAGTAATAAAAAAAGATTGTTCACACAATGTGAAGAATCTCCCCATCCAATTAATTGGAGTTCTTAAAAATATAACTGGGGATACCAGGAGTC
>JAQZBX010026768.1:6302-28856 GCA_029593785.1 Cabassous unicinctus
TTTTTTAATACACAATGGAATATTACTCAGCTATAAGAAGGAATAAAGTGCTAACACACGGGATAACATGGATGAATCTTGAAGACCTTATGTTAAGTGAAGTAAGCCAGGCATTGAAGGATGAACAGTACCTGACCTCACTGATATGAATTAAGGAAATTGAGCAGTCTCAGAAAGCTATTGTGTGTAAGATAGGTTTACAAGAAATAGAAAGAGAAGGTTGTGAGCTATCACCCATACGTAATCTATGGTAAAATGATAGAGTGTAGTTGCATATTAAAGGGATAGGACAGGAGGGTAGTGATATTATTGGGTTGGGTGGTGCAGGGTTGACAAGTGAGTAGATTGGGAAGGGTGGGTTAGAAGGTATAGGATACTGTGGGGAGGGTTGGGAGAGGGACCAGGTGAACACTGGGGATTTGTGAGTATGAGGTTGAAAGTACCGAGGTGGGAATGCTCTTATGGCAATATGGTAAGGAAGAATCACTGGTTTAGGGTGTTGGTTGGGGGGACATTCGAGACAGGGTGCACCCAGAGCAGGCTTCTAGGAAGTTTGGGAGTGCTCATTCTGTCATAATGTGTTGTATCAGTGGGTGGAGACCCACATAATGAGCAGGAAGGAGTTGGACTCCAATCTTTGGGAGGACTGATTTGCTCAGAAATAGACAGGCGGGTGTCTCTCAAGAGCAAGGGTGGTTCCTAATAGAGGAGAACAAACTACCGTGTCAAGACCTCTTGTTCCATGTAACTATGAATCTTGTCATCCAGAGAGTCAAGCTAGGGGGTCATCATGGGCCCCAGGGGGATGGGTAGGAGGAATAGAATAGATCAAGCAAGGGGTATTTAGTGATCAGTGGAAATGTTCTTCATTATCATACAGTGATGGACACAGGACATGATCAATATCATCAAAATTTATAAAAGTGTACATTCTAAAATGTAAATGATAGTGTAAACCATTGACAATGTTTAGTAGCTATGTTTCACTATTTGTATATCAGTAATAATAATGATATACACATATAAAAAGGTATTAATATGGGGGAGAGGAAAGGGGGAGAATGTTGTGTATATGAGAGTCTCCTGTATTCTGTGTGTGATTTTGCTGTGACCAAAAACTTCTTTGAAAACAAAATGAAAAATAATGAGACACTGGGGAATGAGAGGGGGAAGGTGCCATGGTACAGACTGGATACCAGATATTGCAGTGATGAAAGACAAAAGGTCAAAAAAATTTTTTTATATATATTTCATTTTTTAATATACCATTTAAAAATTTTTTTTTTAGTTTTAGTATTTTTTAAAAAAATTTGTATATTTTATCTCTTACATTTAAACTCATGATTATTTCACTTTCCTATTAATTGTATTCGGCTATTGTAATGGCTTCATCTTTGAAGAGGCTTTGGATCACAGAAGGGTTACAACTGGGGTGGGGGAGGATCATTGGTGTGGGGTGTCAGGGATGGGGGATACATGGAAGGAAGTTAACCTGAGCATAAATATAAGGTATATAAAAATGTTCAAATGTTCATGGGGCATTGTCACAGTGGGTAGAGAATCACTCAATAAATGAGAGAATACTGAATTCCCATCCTGGAGCACTCTGCCACATTCTCTAAGGGAGCAGCAACAGTCCCCCAAGTGCAGGGGCAGTGAGTGGCAAAGGAGGATGATCCACTGATGGGCCATTGATTTGATGACTAGCCTTATGATTCTTTGCTCTTGAAATTGAAACTTAGCCTATTGTTATGGGGTGCCTAAGTGTTGCTTTCTGAGAGCCTCCTTGTTGCTCAAATGTGGCCTTTCTTTAAGCCAAACTCGTCATATGAATGCATTACCTTTCTCTCTGCGTGGGATATGACTCCTGGGGATAAGCCTTCCAGGCATCAAAGAATTGCTACCATGTGCCAACTGGCAATGCAACTGGAAAAAACCTTGAATAAAAGGGGGAAAGGGTAAATGCAAATGAGTTTATATGGCTAAGAGACTTCAAAATAAGTTGGGAGGTCATCCCAGAGGTAACACTTATGCAAATCTTAGTAGATCTCATAGAATTCCAAAGTGGATATCATCCCAAATATTGGGGATCCTGAGGACTCTGGAGACACCCAGGTCCTATGACAGGACGGATAGCTTCAGAGGTTGGTGCCTTGCCAGCGGTCCCTACTTTGGAGTTTGTGCTCCTGAGAGTGACAGAGTTGGACTCAACTATGTCTTCCCTGCACATGGCTCATCTGTCCCTTCTATTCAAACCTATACTTGGTGCTGGAGTTTGTAGGTATACTCCAGAAAGTCAAGTGTTTGGGCTATCCATGTGCCAGCTGGACCCGGAACCTCAGTGGAGCAGCAACTCCTTCTCTACAGCTCACTGGACACACCCAGGACAACTGGTGGGGAGATGATGATGGACAATGGCCATCCCAGGGAATGGAAAGAGTTGCAGCTCCTGGCAGGATAATCTCATCCATCTTCCCCATGGGATATAAGCCCCCTCTCAATTGGTGGTGGAGTGGACATCACCATTCCAGACTCTTCAGGATGGGGGGAAGAGCTATGGACTAGAATGGATTTACTGGGATTCTACTATAGACATATTGTGATTCAAGCAATGGAAGAAATTACAATATTGATTTGGAGCTAGTGGCCACTGGATGCTCTGTGGACAGGAAGTGGGAAAAGCAATTGTAATTCAGGGGCTTTTTTGGGACTTGGGAATTTACCTGAGTGGCACTGAAACGACAGATAGGCAATTTTATATCATCATATAACATGCAGAACTGTGTGGGAGAGAGTGTGGTCTACAATGTGAATGATGGTCCATGCTTAGTGGCAAAGCCCCAGGATGTGTTTATCAATTGCAATTAGTGTGCCACACTAACAAAGGATGTTTATTTGGAAGGTTGTGTGAGGTGTGGGAGGTGGGGCATATGAGAATCCCTATATATTTTGTATAACATTTATGAAGTTTAAGTATCTTTTAAAAGAAATTTAAAAATTAAAAAAAAAACAAACACTTAGAATTAAGCATTGAAGGAAGTTTCCTCCACATAATAAAGGCATATATTAAATACCCACAGCTAACATCATATTCAATGGTAAAAGCCTGAAAGCTTTCCCTCTCAGACAGGAACACAAGAATGCTGACTACAAGCAATGTTATTCAAGATTGTACTGGATTTCCTTCCAGGGCATTTAGGCCAGAAAAAGAAATAAAAGCCATCCAGTTTGGAAAGGAAGAAGTTTAACTTTCCCTGTTTGCATACAATATGGTCCTATATAGAGAAATTCCTGAAAAATCCACAGCAGTACTAGTAGAACAAGGAAACAAAATGTTTATTAATATCAATGTGTATGGGCCCCAAATAGCCACAGATGTCTTAAAAACAAAGATGAAAATATGGGGGACTACTATTTCTTGATCTTAAAACTTATTATAAAGCCTTAATAATCAAAACAGCATGTACTGGCACAAGGACTTATATATAGACCAATGGAACCAAAATGAGAATTCAGACATAAACCCTCACATCAATAGCCAACTGACTTTTGAAGAGTTCCAAGTCCTTTGTCAAATTGTGATAAAATGTTCCCTACAACTCATAGTGCTGGGAAACCTGAATGTCCAAATGCAAAAGAATGAAGGTCAACCTTCATATCATATCACATACAGAAATCATCTGATAGAGGTACCAGAACTATAACTAATCATCTTTAATAATTTGTGTTAGGCAATTATTCCTCCACTCAAAGAATTATTCCTCCACTCAAAGAAACAACCCAAGAAAATGTAGATAAGTGGGACCTCATAAAAAATCCATGTATCAATGGAATTTAACATGAAATTATGAAAACAAACTACAGGGAAGAAGATGTGGCTGTGGTGAATAAGCCTCTGCCAGCCACATGGGAGATCTGGGTTTGGTTCCTGGTGCTACCAGGAGAAAATATGAAAGACTGTGAGCTGATGTGATGGGCTGGCATTACAAGCTGACGCAGCCAGATGGCGCAGTAAGATGATGCGTCCAAGAGACAGTGAGGAAACACAATGAGAGACTCAACAAGGCAGGGAGTGCAGGTAGCTCATGCAATTGGGCATCTCCCTCCCGCATGGGAGTTCCTGGGTTTGGTTCCCCGTGTCTCCCAAAAAAGAAAAGATAGGCACAAAACAAACAGACAACAATGAATGCAAACAAAAAGGGGGTGGGGAGAAATAAATTAATAAAATAAATCTTTGAAAAATCTATAGAATAGGAGAAAATATTTGGAAACCACAATATCTGATAGGGATTTATAATCTAGAAAACGTAAGGAAATACTACAAGTCAACCACAAGGCAAAGAATCCAATTAAATTATTGGCTAAAAGACTTGAATAGATGTTTCTCCAAAGAAGAAATACAAATGGACAAAAAGCACATGAAAAGATGATCACTATTATTGGTCATTAGGGAAATGAAAGTCAAAACCTTATTGACATACCATTTCACACACACTTGAATGGCTAGTATAAAAAAATGGAAAATTAAAAAAGTCATAGAGGATGTGGAGAAATATGAAAACTCACTCATTATTGATGGGATTAATTTAATATGGTGCAGCACAATTTGACAGTTTCAAAGAAAGTTAAATTTAGAATTACCATATAAACTGGCAGTCCAGCTTCTAGGTATATACTCAAAAATATTGAAAGCAGTGCCTCAAAGGGATGTCTGCATATCAATGATCATATTGGCATTATTCAAGATTGTCAAATGATGGAGGCAACCCTAGTGTCCATCAACTGGTGAATGGTTATACATGTGGCATATACATACAATGAAACAGTATTCAGTCATGAAAAGAAATGAAGTTCTGCTATGTGCAGTAACATGAGTGAACCTTGAAGACATGTTGTGTGAAGTAAACCAGGCACAAAAGTACAAATATTGTATTATATCACTGATGTAGATTAATTAGAATAAGAAAATTAATAGTGTTAGTAATTAGACTACATGCTACCAGAGGCTAGAGTGGAACTATTAAATGGGGAATTAATGCTTAAATTATGCAGAGTTTCTATTTCTGGTGATGGGAAATATTTGGTAATGGATGATGGTGATGGTAGCATTTTGTGAACATAATAACAGCACTTAATTCTATATTTGAATATAGTTAAAAGTTTACATATTTTACTAGAATAAAACTTTTTTTTTTTAAAAAAAAGGACTGTACAACACAAACAAGAAAATCTAATATAAAACTGGTGATATGGGATGGTACAATAATAATATTATTTCATTAATAAATGCACTATTCTAATGCAAATTTTTAACAAAGGGGTGAGATGTATAAAGGGTGTCAGTATTTTCTTCATGTTTTGCCTCTGAAGTTACAATTTCTCATAAAAAACAACTAAAATTCCAATAAAAGTATGAAATAAAAGAAAGAAACTTTATAAAGTATTCAACAAAACATAAAACAGGGCAATAATATAGAAATGTAGTGGAAAGGGAGTTGGATTTAGAAGACTGCTGTGAGAAGATATTGTTTTTTGGTTAGATAAAGATAATAATAGTCATATAAATACTGATGGAAAGAGTAATCCAGGAAGTGGGATGTAGGAGGGAGGAGCAGCAATTGCCTATATTCTAAAAAGAAATAATCTTTTTTAATTTTGCCAAATAGGAAGAGGTTTAAGATGCCTGGGAAACTATAAAGTAAGATGCATAAGGTAAAAAATGCTTGGAGAGTAGGTAGGGTAGACTCTGAAAGACTTGGTCAGAATCACAACAATTTCTAATATAGAGAGTTGTTAAGAGGATTAAATGAGAAATTTGTTTTAAAGCATCTAATGAGAAAAACAAAATCAATAAAAACATAATAACATGTCAGACAGGATATTACTAATCAAAAAATAAAACAAAATAAAATAAAAAACAAACAAAAACAGAAGATTTCCTCAAAGCTAGATCAATAAATTATAAAACATAGTGAAAATAATCGTATTCCAAAAACCAAACCTCCTAAAACTCATATAATTAAAATTCTATAGAATGCCTGATATCTGTTTTGAAGCATTATCATGGTCTACAATGGACATAAAGAAGATAGATGAAGGTCTCAACATCACAAATATGTAGATTTGACATAAAATCATTGAAAAATTTAAAGCATTGTCAATATGAATTTGTTGACTTTATTGTTGTTCTAATATTCTTGCTTCTCATTGTTCTATGAAAAATGAAATCTTGCTGTGGGAAAAATAAAATGTCTCCAGGCTAACAGAAAAATAGCCAATAAATGATCCTGTCTCAACCATCCAACTCTCCCCAAATGCAAATAGTGAGTAGAACATAAATCATGCATGAAACCTCAGATAAAATGGAGTCTGGGTACATAGTTTACCAACCTTGACAGTGGAGACTTTTTATTGCCACATAAGTTTAGGTTTTGAACTTAATCCAATATTATCTTTTTCTCATTTAATAGATGAGCTTATTTAATTTCTGTTAAGTGTATAATAAATGTTTCATTTCTTTTCTATCTTATTTTTGCTATTATTCCTTTTAATTTTTAACTTCCTTTGTTTTACTTGTTTCTTTCTCTTCATACTCAATTATATCTTGATGCATATTTGTGTTTGAGTGCTAATAGATTTTAAGATTTTGATCACTTTCATAGTTCTAAAAATATATTTAAGTGCCTACTTATTCAATTTTTATGCATCTATTCATTATCTCTTAAGAAAAAGGAAATTAGTGTATGTATACCTTCTATCATCTTGTCTATAATGTACAGAATTTGTTATTTTTCATTCTATTATTCATCTTAAAAACTTTTTAGATAATTACTTTAATTGCTTTAATATCATGTGTGTACTTATAGCTCCATTAACTGAGTAGTCAGTTTTAAAAAGTGAATGGGGTTAAAGATGGTGGCATAGGGAGTGGCAGAGCACTTTTGTCCTCTAGAGGCAGCACAAAGACAGGAATGCTTGTTGGACATAAAGAAAGTGTTGTGGTGATGGATGAGCAGTGCATGGATAGGCAGTAAGGGATTTCTTTTCTGGATGCAGTGGGAAGTGATGGGACCACAGTAAAGCCAGGGGGTACTTGACAGTTGTAGGGAGTAGCAGTATGGGTGGCCTGGGAGGAAGGCCTCACTGGTGTAGGCAGATGCAGGTAGACAGAAGGGGAAACAAGTTGGCAGTGCTTGGATTCCAGAGGCCAGAGGACCACAGTACAACATTCAGGAAGGAGCAGGGCAGGAAGTTTGAGAAAGTCCACTGTAGAGGAATTGGCTCTTTGAACCTGGTCTGCCCAATTTTTATGTGTCCTTGAACTGGTTTTTACCATTTAAATATAGGCAATTCTTAAGATTTAGAATAAGCTCAACAAAATGTCAAAGAAGATCCTTAACATAAAGCCAAACCACCAAAAAACACCAGTGAAGTAAAAGAAACTGACAAAAAGCATAAACTTTTCAATATAAACTGATGCCTAGACAGAAGTAAAAAATTATAAGCCATACTAAGTATCAGGAAGATATAACTCAGTGAAAGGAACAGATTAAAATGGCCTGAGGAGACAAAGAATTTAGACTAATTAATCAAAGATATCCACAAAATTGGGGTGAAGGGAGAACTATATTTTATCAATTATTTTATTATTAAAAATTTCAGAAATCAACATGATGGTTACCTCCATATAGGTGACTATCTTTTTGCCCAGATTTCCAAGGGACTTTCAATTTCTGCTTATAGTTCCATATTTTCCCATATCATATTTTGATAAATATGAGTACATTTTTCATTATATTCAGTTATATTTTAACATAATAATTATAATTTAAATTATGTTTGACATCATTTGATGCTTTCCATATCTATCATTTACTTTTTTAAAAATCTAGATCTTTTGGAATTTAATGAAGTATATTTATACATAACCGTCAATTCAGTGAGTTATTTACATATCACAATCACCAACGATTTACCAGTTTGTAATAGGATGTGTCATTCTACATCTTGCTGTTCACACAAATTAAAGGATTTTGTCCATTAATCAAAGACTAAATGGGCTAAAATCTATTTAATATTTTAAGTAATGTACCATTAGTCTCTATGTTGATTGGACTTCTAGATGTTGATTGGACTTATGTTACTTTACTGATCCAATTTATTTTTATTTTTTAGCACAATGAGGTTATGAATCCCAGTAGCAAAAGTGGGTCATGATTTTTTAAGGATTTTTTTTTTAAATTTGAGAACTTGTGAGTTAATAAAATAATCATTCATATGCATATCATAAAGGATTCCCATAGATAATTTCACCACCAACACCTTATAATGCTGTGATACATTTGTTACAGATGATGAAAGAATATTCTATATTTAGCTTCCTGCGTAACTGCCAAACAGTCCTCCACAGAGGTGGCACCATTTTACATGGTCACCAACAGTAAAGGTGTTCCCATTTCTTCACATCCTCTCTAGCACTTGTTGTTTTCTGCTTTTTGAATAATGGTCATTAAGTAAGGCATGGAATGATATCTCATTGTACTTTTGATCTGCATTTTCCTAATAGCTTGTAATGTTGAGCATCTTTTCATGTGGTTTTTGGCCATTTTTATCTCTCTTGAAAAAATTTTTGCCCAAGAATTTTGCCCACTTTTTAATTGAGTTATTTGTCTTTTTATCATTGTGGGATATGGTCTCTTTATATATCAAGGAGATCAAACCATTATTGGATATGTGAATTCCAAATATCATTTCCAATGAGTAATACCTTTTCACCTTCTTAACAAAGTCATTGAAGAATAAACATGTTTAATTTTGGCAAAGTCCCACTTATCTCCTTTTTATTTCATTGCTTGTGTTTTTTGTGTAAGGTTTAAGAAACCACCACCTACTACAATATCTTGAAGATGTTTCCCTACATTTTCTCTAAGGTGTTTTTGATTCTAGTTTCTATATTTAGGTTTTTAATCCATTTTGAGTTAATTTTTGTATAACATGTAAGATAACAGTCCTCTTTCTTTTAGCTATGGATATTCAATTTTGTCAGCACCATTTGTTGAATAGCTGGGTAGGTTTGATAGTCTTGTCAAAAACCATATGATCTTAGATGCAACTTTCTATTTCTGAATTTTCAATTTGATTCCACTGGTCAATATGCCTGCCTTTATGCCAGTACCATGCTATATTTCTCATTGTAAATAAGTAATGTGACTTAAGGTCAGGAAGTGAGAGTCTTCCAACTTTATCTTTTTAAAGACATTTTTTGGGTTTCTAGAACCACATACCTTTCAAAATAAATTTGATACTTGACTTTTTAATTTTTGCAAAAAAGACTGTTGGGATATTTATTGGGATTACATTGAACTTGTAGATCAGTTTAGGTATAATAAACATCTTAATGATATTTAGTCTTCCAATCCATGAAGGAGAAATGTCCTTCCATTAATTTAGATTTTCTTTGGTTTCTTTTAGTAATGTTTGGTAGTTTTCTGAGTAGACATCCTTTATGTACTTGGTTAAATTTATTCCTAAATTTTGATTCTTTTAATTGCTATTATAGACTTATTTCTGACTTCCTGCTCAGATTACTCATTATTACTGTATAGAAATGCTACCAATTTTTGTGTATTACTCTTGTATCTCAATTTTGATGAACTCAGCTATTGGTTCTTGCAGATTTCTTCTGGATTTTGGGCGGGATTTTCTAGCTATAGGATCATGTCATCTGAGAATAGTGAAGGTTTTAGTTCTTCCTTCTCTATTTGGGTGAATTTTATTTCTTTTTCTTACTGCATTGCTCTAACTAGAACATCTTGCACAATATTGAATAACAGTGTTGACAGAGGACAATCTTATCTTGCTCCCAATCTAAGTGTGAAAGCTTATATTCTTTCAACATTGACTACAATGTTAGCTGTGGTTTTTTCATATACACACTTTACCATGTTGAGAAAGTTACTTCTATTCCTATCTTTCAGAATGTTTTAATAAAGAAAAGGTGTTGTATTTTGTCAAATATCTTTTCTGTATTAATTGAGATGATCATGAGATTTTTCTTCTATAATTTATTAATGTAGTGTAGTACACTAATCCATTTTCCTTTTTGAGCAACCCTTGTATACCTGTGATAAAACCTACTTGATTGTGCTGTATAATTCTTTTAAAGTGCCTTTGGATTCAAATAGCAAGTATTTTGTTGAGGATTCTTGCATCTTTTTTCATTAGAGAAATTGGTCTGTAATTTTCTTTTGCATTGTATCTTTGTGTTAGGTAGCAGTGTGATGTTGGCTTCATAGAATGAGTTTGGAATATTTCTCTCCTCTTCAATTTTTGGAAGAGTATGAGCAATATTGGTATTAAGTCTTCTGTGGAGCCATCTGGTCCTGGACTTTTTATTTTTGGCATTCTGCATTTGCTTTTTAATCTGCTATATTTACTTAAATTTCATTTTAAAGCTGATTTTTCAAGTTTTAATATATTTTTGGTTGTCTATATTATTTTCTCTTAAAATAAATTTCTTTTTATTTCATTTCTCCCCTATTACCTGAACTTTGTTGGGTTTTTCTGTGTTTTCATATTATATTTACTCCTTTTCACCTCACCTATATCATTGAAATTTTTCACAGAAATACCATATTTTATTATATTTTTAATCCAAGGAATATAACATTTATATTTTTTGTAGATATAACATTTCCTTGTGGTTTTGCTATATTTTCTTGTCATCCCTCATTTTTCCCTTATATTTTATATTTTATGCTTTATACTACATCGAAAATACAGTGGAATCCCATATACCCACCACTTCCCCCTTTCGCACTTTCCCATATTAACATCTTTTATTAGTATGGTACATTTGCTACACTTGATAAACACATATTGAAGCATTTTACTAACCATGGACTATAGTTTTCATTATACTTTACACTTTACATAATAGAATTTTGTAGGTTTTGACAACATATATAACGGCCTATATTGCCTTTGCATCGCCATGCAGAACAATTCCAATGTTTGATGTGTGATGTTTGCTAAACAGAAACATTTTATATTTTAAAGAAATGTGTTTCCATTACTAGATATTACACTCTATTTTTTCAAATATTTGTTTTGAATTGTCTAAAGACTTAAGTCTTTCTATGTCTTGCAAATGTTTTCATAG
Source organism: Cabassous unicinctus (assembly GCA_029593785.1). NCBI lineage: Eukaryota > Metazoa > Chordata > Mammalia > Cingulata > Chlamyphoridae > Cabassous > Cabassous unicinctus. The sequence continues at coordinate 17,464 of JAQZBX010026768.1, forward strand.
TACACCAATTAATAATGTTCTATAGTCCACTATATAATTTTGTTAAGTATAATTGTAGGCCTCAGAAAACCCTTTATTTCTGTATCCCATTTTATCCTTGAGCACTGAAATCTCATCTTAAAATTCTTTCTTTTTCATATTTGTATTTTTTCAATCTGCTGGGGGTTTTTTAGTTTTATAATATTACATGCAATTTATTTCAGAATACAAAAGTTTTGCCTCAGTTCTTTCTGATTTTGTTTCTATCTCCAGTGACTATCACAGGGTTGGAAATACAGAAGATGCTCAATAAACATGGGGAATGAATAAATAAACCAAAGTTTGCTGAAATTTTGGCATATATAATCAATAAATCAATTGCTTTATTATATTAATTGGGAAACTATTTAAAAGTGTCAACTGAAAATAAAAATAGCTTAGTTAATTTATTGAAAATAAAAGTTCTGTTCTTTCAGTTCCTATATCTTTACATTTTCAACCTGGCAGCTAATTACTTGCAAGGGTAAAATGCCCCAGGGTTCTCCTAAGAATCACAGTTCACTCTTCGCTCCTTATGCTCTTTCCATCAATGGTAAAAAATTTGGGTGTTCCTTTGTGGCCCCACCTCTTAATGTGTACATGATCACATACTTAAATACGGGGGCAGGTAGGGCAGAGGATATTGAGATGAGACCTCAAGTTCAGGACAAAGGCAGGGGTTGACAAGCAGAAGACAAGCTTTGGTTTTACTCCACTCTGCCTAGCCAGGTAAGCTGCCTATATGTCAGAAAATGAAAACAGAATAGATTTTATTTTCATAAACTCAGATGCCATACCATTTCCCTAGAATTGAATGGAATTCATAATAAGTTCAATTGAAAATTATGGAGCAGTATATACTTTAAGATTTTGCATTTTAAAACATACATCCAAAACATTCAAATATTTCTATGACTCTTAACTTCAAAAATTTTATTGTACACTATTTTATTTATTATGTCACATCAGGTACCTTAAAAATCCACCATTTTGAAAGTCAAGAAGGTGGATATTTTAGTGAGTTTTAAAATATAGCTCTAGTATTTCATTTTCATATGTATGGATATTTTATATATTCTCAGTAAGAAACAGGATCGACTTTATGAAGCTATGGCCTACTTAGAACTAAATCTACATATTAATATACTTATTGACTATGACTTAATGAAATCAATGGAAGTTTCTAGTGTCATAACCTGATGAAAATAACAATGAAAGAGAGAGAGAGGGCAAGTAGGATCAGGACAATTTTTTACCACAACTAAGAGCATAGAATGTGTGGCTCCTGCCATGGTTCTAGTGGACAACAATGTGTTAGAAAATTTATCAGATCATTGTAGTAAAATTTAGATCCTGTACAAATGCTAAAATAAAATAAATCAAACTGAATAAAGGTTTTGACATAGAAACTGAAATAAAAAAATAGATAGAAGTATGGGTAAAATTTTTCCTAAACTATGATCATAGGCAATTACAAATATGCTGTGAAAATAAATTATATTTCGAATAAAGGAAAAAAAATTCTGAGGAGAAAAAAAAGAAGTAAGCCATATCAAAAGATTTTTTTAAAATACTATGAATTTGTGTGCCAAGTTAAAAAAAAAAGACTAAAGGTTAGTAATTTATAACAAGCTCTTAAAAATTAATCAAACACAAAACATATCAAATTAAAAAAGAAATTTGGAACCTGAAAAGATTTCAGTTAAGAAGAATTAGCAGGTGACCAGTAAATTCAAAATAATGCATTAATGATAAAAAGTGCAAATTAAGGCCACAATGGTGTCCCTTTCTTTTACTTGCTGAATTGCAGAGAAGATAAATGAATGCTTATCAGTGGTGTTACATGTAAAGCAAAAAGAAGCTCCAGGTGCTGCATTCTGAGGTATATGGTTATGGTAGATTTTTGATGGATGATAGCCCAAACTGATGAATCAAAAAGTTACACTACTTTTTTTAATGAAAAATGAACTCACAGATAGATATGTGAGCTTTTGACATAATTATTTATTTCAGTGTTGATTTTATTAGTGAAAATATTGGAAGCCTACATTCAAATTAAGAAAATTGTTATATAAATTTTACTGTATGGAATATTACTTTAAATTATGTTCAAAGAGTCATCTTTCTAAAAGTATTTTAACATATAGCAACACATACATAATTATAATATTTAGGTAAATTTAGAGCTATATATAGCCTGACTTTAATTTTATATCATATATTTTATGTGTCGTATATAATATATACTATATCTACATTTATATGTGTGCTATTTATCAATCAAAACATATTCAAAATAAACAAACATTTACAGTAGATATTATCTCTGATTATGAGATTACAGATGACACTTAGTTTCTTCTTTTTGTTTCATATATATCTTAAATTGCCTATAGTGTTCATAAATGCATTCATAGAGTGAAAAAGATTTATATTTTAAAAAATAATTCAGCATAATTTTAACACCAAAATACCACATAATACCACTGGCTTGATTTTATTTTTGCCTTTCATAAGGAAATCCCAAATCCATGGTATTTGAAAAACAAAATCACAGAATGACAACTTGCAAAATTTTCCTCACACTCCACAATTTGGTACAGTATTGCATTATGAGCCAGGGTAGGTAAGTAAATGAAATAAATGTGTCTGTAGAAATGAAGAAAACTGAACCAGTGGGACAGCCTGATGGAGACAGAATTAATATTTTATAATTAACACAGAGTGCCTTGTAGAGAAAAAAAATGAAATAACTTCAAGAAAATGATATTTAGGAAGAAGAGGAAATCTGAGTTCACACAATGTATCTGTGGTGCACACCCACTTTTGGTTGCTCCAGCCATACCAGCAATTTATTTTTCCATACCTTTACATCAAGAGACTTTTGATGCATGAAATGATCTTCCTCTAATTCTTGCATCTGTTCTTCTCTGCAATAATAATACCCTATTCTTTTTCCTTTATAGAACACATCCCCTGAAATTATTGAGTTCTTATGATTTATTTATTAGATCATTAATTGACTTGCTACTACTGACTTCCAGGGCCTTTGAAATTTGTAAAGGTAAGGGTTTCATTTTTCTTATTCATACAATATGCCTAGATCACAGCATAATGCCTTGCATATAGCAGACACTGAATAAACAAACAAATGAAATTGCTATTAAGCAGAGATACCACCCAATAATGTTCTTCAAATTTTGTCTAGTTTGGTTACTTTTATAATTTATTTTTCACAATCCACGAATCAAATTTCTTTTAATTAGCTGTATAATTTGAGCCCATCGTGTTCTTTATCCCTCTAGACTACTTGACAATTCCTGAAGACAGAAAATTAATATTCAATGAAAATCTTCCCCCAAACCAATGCTCCAAGGTAATATTTAGCTAAAGCCTTTTTGTATTTTCCTCCTTCTCATGAAACAAAGCTTTAAATAATGACAGATTTCAAATTATTGAGTTTTTTCATTTCTATTTTTTCATCTATTTTTAAATCAATTTTATTGATACATATTAATAAAGTATAAATCCATCCAAACTTTAAAATCAATGGTATTCACTTTAATCACATAGTTGTGCATTCATCACTTCAATCATTCTTAGAGCACTTTCATTATTCCAGCAATAATAATAATAATAATAATGAACAAAACTTTTCACATCTCAATTTCTTTATGCTTCCCATGCCATAGATATCTGCTATTCTGTTTACTTCTAATATATTTATATTTATATTTTGTAAAAACAGGTTTATTATGTAATATCACTCATATTCATGTTTTACATGAGGTTTTACTATCTTATATTGTCCCATGTTACAGTTTTCAGCTTTCCTTCTAGTAACATACATGACTTTAGACTTTCCCTTTCAACCACTGTCATAACCATATAATAGCTATGCTAGTTACAAACACCATGATATGCTGTTGTATATGATGGATGAACATGGAGGAGATGATATTGAGTAAAGCAGGCCAAACACAAAAAGGCAAATTCTGTATCATTGTGCAACTAAGAACTAAATATATTGTGTAAACTCATGGAGTTAATATTTAGAATATAGATCATTTCTAATCTTTTAATTATGATACTTGGTTGATTTTTTAAAATAACAAATTGATTATTGAGGATAAAAATAATGGATATTTGTGGGGAAGCAATAAGATAACAATTAGTTTCAGTACTGCTTAGTGTTTTGTGACAAAATGTAGTAGGCACTATTATACTGTTAAACCCTTTTAGCAGCAAAGTGGGAGTGATTAGAGCCATTTTGAGATGAGAATAGTGACTCAGGATTAAGTTGTTTACCTCTAAGCAATTCAAATGAACTCATGTGAGGTAAAAGAACTAGGTATCCTACATAGGTTTCCATCATTGAAAAGCTGGTTTTTCTCCTATGCCAAGGTGCTTCTTCAGGAACTCAAAGAATAATATTAGGTACAGATTCTCATTGTTCAGAATCTGTTACCAGTCACTGAAAAGCAAAAGAACTTTTATAAGAGATTATATCCATTACATGGGTTCCTATGACCATCATAAAATATTGAGAAATAATACGCTTTTACTCTTGCTGACTATACATTCAAAAAACAAGACTTGAGTTTAGTATTTTATTATAAATATTTTAGAATAGATAATACATATGTGACTGATAAATCAACTTAGGAAGAATATTCAAATAATATAAGGTACTTTGGAGGTAGTGACTAGGGATGTTGTGATTACAGACTTTAGAGGTGAATTCCAAGGATTAGTATCTTAACTAATGTCTTTTTAGTGTAAACAGTATGGACTTATGAGAGAGATTAAATCACATTGTTTAAGGTAAGGGAAAATATCCCTATGTTCTGTGTCTCAAGACTTCCTAGAAAAATAATGTTTGCTTTCTCTAAATAATTTGCAGTAGAGCCTATCTACAAAATCAATTTACAAAATATTTCTTGTAATTATGCCTAATACCAATGTCAAACCCAACAGGAATGTCCAACAAAACTTTCCCAGTGGGCATCTTCCTTCTCGGCTTCTCTGAATCACCCCAGCTAGAAATGAGTCTCTTCTGGATTGTCATCATCTTCTACACCATGATCATCTTAGGTAACTTCACCATTATCTTACTTTTTTGCAAAGATCCTTGACTCCACACCCCCATGTACTTCTTTCTTAGCAATCTTTCCTTCCTGGAGCTGTTTTACCACAACGAGTGTGGCTCAGATGCTGTCAAACCTGTGTGGGCCAGACAAGACTATCACCTACACAGGCTGTGTTATCCAACTCTGTGTGTTCTTGTTTCTGGGTGCCACAGAAGGTGTCTTGTTAGTGGTGATGGCCTTTGATCGCTATGTAGCTGTCTGCCAGCCACTGCGCTACACCATCATCATGCACCCCTTTCTCTGTTGGAAGCTGGCATTCACTGCATGGTTTTCTGGCCTGATGGAATCTCTGATCCAATCCCCCATCACACTGCAGCTTGTCTTCTGTGCCCACCACCGTGTGGATGACTTTGTGTGTGAGGTGCTTGCCCCCATATGCCTGGCCTGTGGCGACACTTCCTCCAATGAGTTGCAGATGACCATCTCTGCTCTCTTCTTCACCATTGTGCCAGTAGAGTCGATTCTAATATCCTATGGGTACATAGCTCAAGCCATTGGGAAAGTCAAGTCAGAGGAGGGAAGGCAGAAAGCCATTGCCACCTGCTGCTGCCACCTTCTTGTTGTCTTCATGTTTTAAGGGACAGTGGCAATGGCTTACACAGACTCTAAAAGCAACTTAGCTTCAAAACATGGCAATTCTTTACGTTCTTCTACACTGTTGTAACAACATTGTTGAACCCTCTTATCTATACCCTAAAGAACAAAGATATAAAAGACGCTCTACAAAGACTGCTGCAGAAGGAGATCAACATATGAAAAAAAAAAGTTACTTTATCTTTTGAAAATGAAAGGTACTTGACAATCATGATATCTATCCACTCTTCTCTAAAGGATCCAAGAATAGCCAGTCTTTCAAATGCCACTACAAATGTGTGGGTTTACAAGAAATATTTTATATTTGAAAATTTACTTCATTTTCCTGTGATCTTACATAGTGTCTTGTTAAAAATATGTGTAAATATAATATCACAATTTTTGGCATGTAATAAATGCTCAATATATATTTCATTAAGGCAAGTACTAGTTGCACAATTTTTGAAGAACATACATTACTATTTCTCAAGCAACAAAAGTTCCATAAGCTAAACAGTCTAGAATTAGCAAACAAATAAATTAGAAATTATATATTATTTGAGCTTTAAAATAAAAAATAGAGAAAACTGTGGGTCATAGATTCTTTGATGGAAATCTGAAGAGAAGGTAATTTCCCCAGAGAGTCTCTATGTGTTCTGTGTACGTAAAGATGTTTCATTTTTCATTTCGCTCTAAGAATGAGAATTGGAGTACAAAAAAAGAGGTTTTTCATGTTTTAGTACTGTAATCTTCCTTTATTTGGAATTTTTATAAGTTGAAGTTAATGCAATGTAATGTTTCCAAGAGGTGTGGGCACTCACCTTGAGAAATTTAGATCTCTAAATTTAAACCAAATTTATTTTCTTCTCCGTATGATTAAATAAATTCTCATTATTTAGGCAAATCTTTTTCCAACTATATAAAATAAAGGTCATTTCATTTTTTAATTTTTTTTTTATTTTTAAAAGATACTTAGATTATATAAATGTTACACAAAAAATATAAGGATTCCCATTTGCTCCCTTCCCCACACCTCCCAAAACCTCCCACATAATCAACTTCCTTCATTAGTGTAGTAGTTTCATTGCAATTGATAAACACATCCAGGGGCATTGCCACTGAACATGGAACATAGTTCACCTTGTAATCCACACTCTCTCTCCCACACAGTTCTGCATGTTATGGGATGATATAAAATATTCTATATCTGTCATTGCAATGTCATTCAGGATGATTCCCAATTCCCAAAAAAGTCCCCTTATTACAAATGTATTTCCCTCTCACTGCCCCCAGAGCCTCCAGTGGTCACTGCCTCCAATTAACTGTTGTAATTTCTTCCATTGCTAGAATCACAATATGTCTATAGTAGAATACCAATAAGTCCACTCTAGTCCATAGTTCATTCCCCAGTCCTGAGGATTCTAGGATGCTGATGTCCACTCCACCTCTAATTTAGAGGGGGTGTAAATCTCATACAGCCAATGGATATCATTTAACATGTATAAAAATTCTCAGTATCTCATGTATTATCCATGTTATTTCCATTGCTTTGAAATTTTAGAAATACAACTCTGCCTAAATCCATGCAAGTCTTTGCATATGGGACATAGATATGAAGGACTTCTAGCAATTCAGGTCAACAAACTGAGCTGGAAATTTTAATTAAGATTTACTCAACAGCTTCTAGACACTTGTTCTGTGAGAGGTACCAAAGTTACATACAAGACTAGGCAAGGCATTCATTCCCTGATTTATCAGAGACTTTGATGTGATTACCAGAGGTCACGAACAAAATTTGGTTATGACACAGGGCTGGGCTGACATTGATGTTAAAATGTATGGAAACAAGATGGCTTAATGTTAGGAACTAGAATTAATACCATTGATTTGAAACCCTTGTAAAATGTGACTGTTTGAATTAATCAGGATAAGTAAGAGGATACTGCGGTAAAAACTGCAGATCATCAATGCCTAAATGCACAACATGTGTCTAATTCTTGCACATACAACATTCAGTTCATGTGCCTTGTGACTCTCTGAGGCACGTGTCTTCTACATATTTGTTTGGTGTTCCAAGCTTCTTTGTCCTTTCAGACATCTCCATTTTCATATGTGTTCCCACAACAGAGAAAGACAGGATTGGAGAGCTGAGCCAAACCTAATAACTAAATGCTTCCTCCTGGAAGATAAGCACTCTACTTCCTATCATGTTGCATTGGTCAAAGCAAGTCAGATAGTCATTTCTAAATTTAAGTGGGCAGAATTTTGCAATCTTCATGTCTCCAATAGTGGAAAAGAAATGGGTAATGGTGGCTCTTTATCACATGGACATGGGTGTTTTTGGACACAGGTGTAATGCCTACAACATGGAAAATAATGAAAGAAGGACTCAGAGAAAGATATCTCCTATAGGATGGAGGAGACAGGTTATATTTCCTACATGAGGTTGAGGGACCAGTGGCAGTTACTTTCTCCAAATATCTATGTACAAAGGGTGCTTTTAGAGACATTTAAGAAAACTTTGGGCAAGGAAAATTTGAAAGAAATAGTTCTGGTTGACCTGCTGGCTCTCCCATTCAAGGGATAATATGTGTTTCCCCTTTTTTTTTCCTTCTCTTCTCCTCATCCCTTTATTGTTTTCATTCTCCTTTTGTACTCCAAAAAATCCAGGATATTATTTTCGCCCTTATTATTTATTTCAGTCATTTCCATCTTTCATAAATTTATTTCTCCAATAATTTTTCAGTTGCTGCCAGAGCTGTTTAGCTGTGGTAATTGATGTTTTCCACCCACAGACTCATCCTTCCCCACATCCTGAGTCAGTCTTAATGGCCACAAGAACTAAGGGCGAGAGTTGTTCATCATTTGGAGGATTTATTATTATTATTTTAGACATAGGTCCAGGGTAGGTGCAATACCCTCCAGGTAGCCATGTGCTCATTGACCCTAGTCTTTTCTTATTGAAAGAGTAAAGAAGTGAAAATCACCTCTGACAAGAAAAAAAAAATTAACCCTGCATTATTCACATGGGAAAACAGAAACAGATAAAACAGCTGCAAAATTCAGAGAGAACAACATGTGTAATCTAAAGCTTCTTTAAAAATAAAAATTAAAAATTAAAAAAAATCAGAGGAAACACAGATTCTCCCAAAGTCTTCCAGTGGCTGTGAAATGCCATAAAGGTCCCCTTCTTAAGGGTCTACTGATTTCTTACTCATGATGCACCAGATCCACTTTGTCATACCCACTTACTAGGTATACCCAATTACTAAGCTGTCCTCTGCTCATGACAGCATCTATCTCCTGGTTAAACCTCTCTTCTTCTAATCCCTCCTCAGAGGCTACAACTAATCTAGAAATGGCCCCCACTTCATTACAACCTCCACAGAATCCTTCAGAAAAAATGCAAATCATAAATATATTCTTCCTTCGTCTCACCTATTGTAAGTTATACCATGGCTCCAGTGGAGTGTCATCTTTCATTGCATAGGGCCAATAAATTTGATTCAGTCAGTGTATAGGTTTCTTCCTCATGAATGTTGGCCAATGAAGTTACAACCATATCACTTCTACCCACATTGTGTTCACCAAGTTAGAGTAAGCTGGTGCTTCTTTTCTCAGTTTGATAATCTGTGTTTTTATTAAGTGTGTATTAATGAATTGTACCAAATCAGCTTATCTTTGTCAACCCATTTCTGATGGTGACAGAACGCTCTCTGTAGAGCACCTTCACCTTTCATTAACTGAAGACAGGAACTTGCATGCACAAGTTTGTACTGGTTAAAACATTGATGCCTGCTGGAACCAAGCAAAATTTGGAAGTGTTCTCTTGACTCTATTACATAATGATGACTTCTTATTGCACACATTTAGAATTTCAAGTCCATTCTATTTCAATGACCCATGCTACCATCCAACATATTTCAAGGTCAAACTCATGAATTATGATATAAATGGACATCCTTTGTCACTACCCTTATTCTATCTCTTTGTGTGACTCATGTTCATCAGTAGCTTATTAGATTAGACCACATATATCCTTGAATATTTCTTTGATATTTCAGCAGTGGGGTTGGAAGGACTTTCTTCTAAGCCCTTCTATAAACCTGATATGACCTTCACTGACTCCCAAATGCAGAAAAAAAAAAAGGACAGTGGATATTTCTTCTGAAACAATGGTATCCAGTAGGAAGTGGCACATTTTTCACATGCTGAAAAAAACTATTTACTAACTACTAATTCTATATCAGGCAATACTATCTTTCAGGAATGGAAGAAAAATAAAGACATATTTAGATGAAGGGAAACTAAAATAGTTTGTGGCTATCACACTTATTCTTAAATATTGGCTAAAAGAAAATCTTCAAACAAAAAAGAAATGATAAGAGAAGGAATCCTTTTTAAGTGGAAGGAAAAGCAATGAAAGACAGAGATATGGGCACATCCTTTCCTTCATGGGTTTTATAAAGAATAGTTGATATTGGAAAAACAAACAAAAAAGCAAACTGTAACACCATCTGCTATCCAGGACAATAATATTTAAAGCTTGGGAAGGAAAAGAACCTAAATGGAAGTAAGGTTTCCACACTTCATTTGAAGAGATATAATGTTGATATTGGTAGACTATAATAATTCACACATATATATATTGTAATACTCTAAGTAGACATACAAAACTATATAAAAAGATTTAGAAAATCATTTAAAACTATAAACAAATAAAAATTGAATTCTAAACTCTGCCCAAGTATCCCATAGAAAGGCAAGTAAAAAGAAACAGAAGAATGACAATCAAAGGAAACAAACAGAAAAACATTGAAAAAGAACCATAACTCTAACATATCAATAACTATTTCCAACAAAAATGGTCAAAATATAACAATCAAAAGATATAAATTGTAAAATTAGATAAAAAACATGTTGCTTACTAAAATATCACTTCAAAGTCAATGACTGGGTCAAATTGAAAGTAAAAGAATGGAAATGTCATATTCATTCATTGGTTTAAAAAAACACAGGAATGGGTAAATTAGTATCTGTTAATATAAACTTCAGAGCAAATAAAATTACAGGATACAAAGAAGTAAAATATATTATGATATAGGATCAATCCACTAGGACAACATAAGTATCCTAAATGTGTAAATACTTGATATTTATTTAATATTCTACCCAACAATTTCAAAATGCATTTTTTCCCATGCACCCATGTACATACACCAAGACAGATCATGTCTTTGGTCATAATATAAAAGTCAACAAATTTAAAATAATTGAACTCATATGGAGTATGTTCTATGACTATAATGGAATCAAACATGAAATGAATAACAGAAAAACAACATGAAAATCTCTTAGTGTGTGGAAACTAAAAAATATGCTTCTAAATAATTAAAGGATCTATTAGGAAGTGGCAAAGAAAATACTATGAATTCTCAAATCAGAAATGAAAACCCGGGAAGCGGGTGTGGCTCAGTGGATAGAGCCCCCGTTTACCATATGGGAGGCCCGGGTTCGCGCCCCGAGGCCTCCTTGTGAGGGCACGCCGGCCTGAGCGGTGCGGTGGGCTGATGCAGCAACCTCACGGCAGGAGGCGGCTGTGGCGCAATGGATAGCGCACCCGTTTACCATATGAGAGGCCCCGGGTTCGCT
>JAQZBX010026769.1:0-28755 GCA_029593785.1 Cabassous unicinctus
ATTAAAAACTAAAAAGTAAACACAGATGAATAAATATATACATTTCTCCATTAAATGTAATGGATACATATAAAATTTTTTTTTTTTTTTTGTGGATCAAACAATATGTTACACAATATATTTAGTTCATAGTAACGCATTCATACAGTATTTGTCCTTTTGTGTCTGGCTTGCTTCACTCAGCATAATGTCCTCCAGACCATACATTATTTAAGAATCAGTTTATCAACTCTTCCAGAAAGCCTCTGTAACACGTTCCTCTCCCACTAATTTGTTTTGATATTACCCTATGTATTAACCTTTGCTGCACTTACTGCACTGAATTTTAATCATTAGAACAGGCAACCAAGAGTAGGGGTTAAATCACAGACTAACCAGACTGCCTGTGTTCAAATTCTGGCTCTGCCACTTAATAGTTGTGTGAACTTGAGCAGGTTACTTAACCAATTTGTGCCTCAATTTCCTCATCTGAGAATGGGGATCCTTCCTAGCTTTTAGAGTTATTATAAGACAGTGTCTGTCACAAAGTGCTAAATAAGAACCGGCTACTGTAATTATCTATGAGTTGTTCTTCCCCTACTAGATTATGAGCAACTTGAAGGCTGGCACTTGACTTTGGCTTATTCATTTCTCTAGAACATAGTAAGCATTCAATAAATTTTGTTGAATGAACAACTGATGAGGCAGCTCTATGATGACGGAAGGTATTACCTGGTTTCCGTCTCTAGCAGATCCTACAAACTTTAATTGTATTGTTTCCAAGTCTGTGGCTCTAGTATTTTTTCACTTGTGCTTAATTCTAGCTAAAATCTTGAAAACCTCACTCATCTAATTAAAATGCAATGAAATGAAACTAATAAATGGAGTATCATAAAAAGTGTTCCTTCCAAGAAGTTTAATGATTCCATTTTTAAGCCTTAAGTCCATTTAAAGAATGGCTTCCCCCTCATCCCAAAGCACCTAACACAGCAATAGCCATGCTATTTCCTTTGTTTAAATCTTTTCAACTTCTAGCTCCCTCCCTTAGGGAAGTTCTTTCTGATCCTCAAGGAAAGACAAGATAGATTCCCCTTTTCTGTTTCCAAAACAGCTCATATATACAACTACAGGGTGACATATATCATCCAAACTGGGATATTATATCATTACACAATTTGGCTCCCCTGCTTTAGTGTAAGCTCCCTGAGATCAAGGCATTATTATCTCAGGATTCCCTGAGCCTGCAGCAGTTGCCTGACAGTTATTTTATCAACATTTTTGAGTGAATAAATGTTGATGTAGGTAAGTTTTATTTTGCTTATCAATTTTTGCAGTTTCAATCATGGTAAGTTTTATATAGTGGCCAAAAATTTACAAAGCATTGTCACATAATTATACAACTGATTCACACACCAATCCTGTCAGGTTGATATTTTTATTATCCTCATTTTGTGAATGAGAAACTGAGGTTCAGGAGGTCGGTTTGTCCAAAATTGTTCATCTTGTAAGTAGAAGCTGAGATTTAAACTCTGTAGTTTTTGGAAATCAGACAACACTCTTTCTGGGCATGAATGACTCTTAACTGAACTGTCCCTTTGGAACACTCTAAGCCTATCAGAGTCACCCTTCTTCATGAATCTAAAAGCTCTCATCATTCTGATACTGCCCCATCTTGCAGAAAGAATGTCAGGTCCTTTCTCCATCCTCCCTTTTCATCTGCTGATGCTATTTCCTAATACTAAAGATTTAAAGTGGTGACAGAGCTCTTCAGTTATCTCTAAGGAGCAGGCATCTCACATAGACAACTAATAATCTAGTTGGTAATTTCATTCTTTAATTTTCAAATTTTATTTTGATAAACAGTTTGAAATTCAAAGACAGAGTAAAAAAAAAAGTTCATGTCCCCAACACTCTGAAATAGTTAATGCTGTGACTAAATTTCTATGTACTATTTTGAGGCTTTGTTTTCAGACTAGCATCAACTTCTTCACAGCTCATTCTTCTTGAAGACACCAGGCTAACGAATGAGTGATTCTGTACTTTGACTAGGATCTCCTGTAGTTAATATACAAATGACTATACATGCTAAAATACACTATACTTAGAAATGTATCTTAAATATGTGTCAAGATGCCAACTGAGTGGCATTCAGGCCTGAGTCCCTTCTACCCCCCCACCCCCACCCCCCAAATCAGTCCCTTCCATGCCATATCTGAAAACAGTACAGTCATTAACACCCTTCTTTCCTCTAATATCTTTTGATCGATGTTTGGGATGCAACCTTTGAAACTGATCAAGAGGAACCCCTCCTCCCCTATCAGCACAGGGATATCTTGGCAGTGGTCTTCATGACAAGTATAAATTATGAAACTCTCTGAATATGTGAGTGTCCTCTTTTGTTTTAATGAGTTTGGCTGGTATAAATAGATCTGTCAGAGGCTGGGTGTCAAGATTAATGTCATTAAAAAGTATGAAACCTAGCCTGCTAAGGTACAATAAGTACTTCATAAGGACAAACCTAAAGTAGCAGTGCTGTTATATTTAAACTCTTAAGTCCGTTTCTTAATCCTAGAATCTTAAATGAGCCCAATGAAAAACACTCCCTTTTCCTCTACCAGGAAATTCTCACCAACCTGAACAGAGAACATGAGCCCATGAATTGCTACAGGCCATCCCTAGGCAGGGTGAGGCCTATACATAAGCACAGCTATGATCAAATGTTGTCTTCTCTCATTTTAAACAAACAATTGAATGTTAACAGTGATCTGAGGAGTGGGAGCCAGAACAAGTTTCATTTTTGTATTTTATGTAGTTGAAGTTTTACAATGAACATGTATTTTATAATAAAAAATTTTCATTTTGAGAAAAAAATAAACCCAACTTTTAATGTGGTTTACATAAGAATATAACAAATAAAATAAATTCACGATTTCGCAGAAAAAGATGCTAGCATAAGAAAATAGCAGGAGAAAACATCCTGTAGAGACCAAAGTAACCTTTCAAGCGGATGTTTCCCAAATAAACCCCAACTTTTTCTGGGAAACAACAGACCTATAGCTTAAAAATAAAAACTATGGACATTTTTCTGCATTTCTACCAAAGTGGTTTCCTTCCCTTTGGGCCAGAAGGTAACAGAAAAGGCTTAGCACTTTTCCTGACTGGAGAAGGAAAAGCCTGAAAAGAGCAGCTTCTTTTCTCCTGCACATATGAATGCGAAATGGTGGTGCAAGGCACACAGGAGACTCTTAAAAAGGTCTACAAACTTTATCTTCCTCAGAGCCTGGCAAAACAGGAGAATGAAGAAATGCACTGCAATAGTGTTAATGAAAGCAAAATCAAAACACAAGGTTAAGAGCAAGTGGCTGAGATTGTGTTCTGCTTTGCTAAGGAACTGGTTAAATATGGTTTCTTTTTTCTCTGACAGTGATACACTATAGGGTCCCCTCACTGCCCACCCCTCAAAAGTAGGCTTTCAAATTAAGGGTGGGAAAAATACAGAGGCATCAGAGAGACTGCTCAACCTGAATTATTCTACACCATGATGGAGAAATCCTGCTTTTAAAATAAGATAAAAACTTATTTCTACTGCAGACTTTCTGCATTTATTAATCTTCGGAAAAGCATCTCACTTCCCTAAGCTTCAATTTCTTCTGTTTGTTTAGGTCAAGGAGATCCCCAACTAGCTCCCAAAGTCACTGTTATTTTTAAGACTTTATTAGATATACAGCAAGTGATTCAAAAGGAAAGATTTGAGGTTCTGAGCAAATGATGGCCAGCCATCATTCAAACTTCACCTTTTTGTATCCCAAATCTCCCCATTTCTCCAGATCATACCCATTAACACTGACAAAATGGCATAGAATCTCATTACCCTGTTTCAAAGAGAAGACCGTGATTGCTTTGAAGTTATCATGAGAATTGCATCCTTCACAAAATCTGCTCCCGAGTGCGTTAAACTTCAGCTCAAGAAACTGATTCTAAGAAGCCTCAAAAGTTCTTGGACTACCTCCCATCCCATCCCCCCCCCCAAAAAAAGTTCTTGGACTGCTCATTCGATCAGTTTCCCTGCAGTGTACTGTATGGAAAATACACTTAGGCCAATGGAAAATCTGCGTGTATCTACCACGTTGAAGCGCAAGTTAAAAATATTATCACACACAAACATGTGCCCTATACACTATCCCCAGAAAACATCAGGGACTTTCATCAACTTCTCCCTGACGCTCCCAATTTGGAAAATGTCATCTCAACTCTTCAGATCATGTAGAGGCGTTGCTTAGGTAGAAAGGGACGCTGGGAGGGAGTGGCTGAGCTCCGACCCATGCCTACAAATTTTAGGGTTAACAACTCCCGACAAACATCCAACACATTTACCGAACGCTAAGACAACTACTAGTAAGTGCCCACTACTGGAAGCAAAAGCACTTTCTCCTCAGGAAACAGAAGACTTTTCCACTGAAAATTCCCAAACCCCAGACCTACCCACGTTTTACTGAACAAAAACCGTGTGCCGGCGACAGGCGGTGGGAAAGAGCGTAGCAAGAATTTGCACGGCTCTTACGCCTCCTCCCTCGGAGCGCGCCCAAGTCTGCGGCCTCCGACTCTGGGACACTTCCCCTCCCACCCGCCGAGGAGCCGCAGCTGTAAGTTGAGAGAAGCGGGCCCTGGGCACGTCAATCAAACCGAGTCCTCCCGCCTCCCGTCTACACCTCCCTTCCCCTCCCCCCTCAAAAAAATAAAGGCTGAGAAAGAAAGGGAAAAGAAGGTAACTAATTTGGGAACTCGTCTCCGCAGGGGCTTCGTCTCGGACTCACGAAGGCCGCACGTCCCGGATCAGGCGCGCCGGCGGGCGGCGGAATCGAGCAGGCGGCCCGGCAGCCGCCCGTCGCCAGATCCTCACAGCGCGTCTGCCGCGCTCCAGCTCCCCGCACGGGTCGGCGCTGTTCGGGGCCCGCACTCCGCCAGGCCCGCGGCCCGTCGCCCTCCGGCCCGGACCAAAGTTGCGCAAATAACCCCACAACTGGCAAATACTCACCGGCCGCAGCAAGAACCAGAGCTGCGGAGATTTTAGGGAGTTTAAGGCCAGCCAGCCGCGAGAAAGGCGGACTGAGGCGAAGGAGCCGCGAGCTGCAGTGGCGGCGGCGCGCGGCGCTCGGGCTCGGCTGCGCGGAGAGGCTCTGGCTCTGCCAGGGACTGCGCTGCAACAAAGGACTTCCGCTGCCGCACAGCCGCGCCTGCCGCACCGCACTGAGCCGGCCCCGCTTACGCGGCGACTCCGGGTCTGCCCACCAGTTCGCTGCGGCGTCCGCCAGCCTTCCCCTCCCTCTCGCCCGCCCACCCACACCGCCGCTGGCTGCTAGGGGCACCCGCGGTCGCCTGTTTGTTGCAACAAGTTTCTGCGTCGGACTCCGAGGAAGCTGGCGCAACCCGCACCGCGGGGGCCGTCGCGGTAGCGGCGGCGGCTTGACCACCCCCTCGCCCCTCTCCCAAGGGTAGGCTTGGGACCTCCTCCTGTTTGCACAGCTGGACGGGACTGGGCTCTTCCCGACTCCCCAAGGGCAGGATGCTGCTTTCCCACTCCGTTCCAGATGTCAGACCCCTGCACCGTAGGGTCCAGCGGCTGGGCCCTCCCTCGCCATAAGCCTTCGGCGTTCTGGGAGCGCCAGCACCCTTGCCCGGTCCCTTCCAAGACGGGTCCGTTTGGGGTCGCCCATTCTTTGCGCTCCCCCATCCTGCCTTCCATGGGTCTGTCCGTCTCTGGCCCTGAGTCACTTCCCCCGCCATGCCCCACCCAACCCAACCCAACCCGCCTCCCCTTCTAGGCTCCCGCGGCTCAGGTTCCCTGGCCTCGCGCCCCAACCCCTATCCCGGCGAACACGCGGGCGCACCCCTCCCAACCCCCACCCTCACCCCAGAACTGAGCGGGTGCCCGTGCTTTTGCACACCCGGGGGAAAGTCCCCGGGTCATGCGGTTGTGTGTGGGAGCCTGTGACGCTGAGGCTCGTCTCTACACTTCCGCCTCCAGAGTCACGACTAGGGGCCGTGGCGGGTACAGCGCAGCCCATAGCGCGTGCCGACCCCCGCCCGGCCACTTAGGCTAGCGGGCGGGCGCGCACGTACGCTCGCACGCACGCACACACGCACACCCCGGGTCCAGGGGCCGCTGTTTGCCGAGACCTAGGCGCGCCGTCACGTGGGACCATCGCGGAGCTGTCGGCGCGGAAAGCCGCGCGAGAGCGGGCCGCGGGGTGCGTGAGCCGGCGCCGCCGCGTGCTGTGCGCGGCGCGGGAGCCCGCCCCTCCCGCACGGAGGAGTCGGCCTGCCGCCGCGGCGGCGTCTGGGTAAGCAACGCGGCCCGGCCCCTATGGGCTGCTCCGGGTTCGGTCCTTCCCGCCGCGAGCCGCCTGGTGCGGTGGCCTGCTGCTGGACCGGTCGTGGGACAGATGCAAGTAGCCGGGGAGAGGGGTATTTGGTCCATTTGAGATGTCAGTCAGGGCAGAGGAGGAAAATGGCAACCGCGAGTGAGCGCCGGGCTGAGGATGACCCAGAACATACCCTCACTGCCTGCCCAGGGCGGCCAGCGGGTCCTGGGGTCCTAGAGCTCCAGACCCGACGCCGGCCGGGACGGCGCGCGGGGTCACAGCCAAGGCACAGAGACCTCGCCGCTGCGGGCCCGAAAGGAACTGCTTCCAGGAAGGCCGTACAGGCCTGCGGGGTTCCCTGGTGGGCCGCGCCAATCGCTCCCGCAAGGGGCGGGTCTCCGAGTGCAGGCTGCGAGAACGCCGTGGCTCCTGTGCACACTCCTCCAGTTTGAGAATGCCCAATTTTTAAGGCAGAAAGTCTCCTCTCCACCCTATAATTCATATCTTTCTTTTTTCAAACTATATTAGTCTCGTTCTAAGTAAATCCAAGTTTTCTTTTTTAAAGCCTGCCCGGTCTATCACCGCCTTCCCTCGCAGAGACATCAGCTGTAATGAGGCTGCTTAGAGGCACCTACCGCTGAACCTTGAACTTGACAGCAGCGTAATATGTATTGCAAAAATTAGTGTGTTTCCCCCCAGGGCATTAAATTTGGCATTCATTCTCTTGAGATTCAGGTCCTTTTGGCAAAGCTGTTGATTCTCACAGGATTTTGTCAAGTGTGTAAAGTACACTTTGGAATCGGTTACTAAAAAGTTGAGAGGGGTCTCAAAGAAAATCCATTTTCGTTTTACAGGTCAACACACCAGGCTTAAAGAGCATGTAGGTTCTACAGCTCTCAGTAGCATAGACTCCAGGACTACAGATGCCTTGGTCATTGCTCTCTCCACACCAGAACTCCAGTGCCAATTTCACCAACTCGTTGTACAGACTGTATCTGCCAGAGGTGTTTACACTTGGCTTGGTTCGGGTTATTGAGAATTGAGGCTTTGCCAGTATGTGATGGCACTAGTATTTTGTGGAATGGGACTGGTACTATTTTTAGGTGGCATAGGCCGCCTGTAGTGTACTTTACAGCACAAAACCCATCCTGCCAAAATTTTATCCCTATTCCGCCTCAAGAATAACCAACATTTACAAGGTTGTCCGGTTAAGGCACCAAAGTCCTTAGCAATCTGGATATGTTTTAGTTAAGGGTAAAGTATGAATCCATTACCAGACATTAGATGCTTAATAGAGAACAGAACACTGATAGTATAGGACATGAAATAGATTAGTTCTAATGTCTGGGAGGTAATCAGAAAGCAGTGGAATATCACAGGGATGGGCAGCCAAAAAGGGAGGAGGGATCCCACTTGTGCCATGCTACACCTTTTTTGCCCAGCCTTGCCTTCAATGTCTTATTTGGAGGTAGTGGAGACAGGTTCTGTTAGGTTGGGTGGCTGTTTGACTACCTACAGTGGGCCAAACCCCATATTAGCTCCTTTCATAGATGACTGTTCATGCTTACCAAAAAAGTGGTGGTACTATCTCTATGTTATAAATTACAAAACTCAGTCTCCAAGAGATTTACCTGGCTGCAGTGATGCAGTCATTTGCTGTAGAATTCAAGCCTGATCATTTATCTCCTAAATCCAGTTAGTGCTCTTTTGCATTATATCTTGATACCACTTCAAGCCGGGAAGGGGATGAGAGAATTGCCTGTGGCTGATTTATTGGCGCCTGTGGTTGCCCAGAGAGGCCAAGCAGGACTTTCAGCCATGCTCTATGCCTTAGAAAGTGGAGCTGTGCACTTCCACCGTATCTCCTGAGGGGAATGAGAAGGAGCCAGGCTGTCTAGCTGGGGAGGAGGGGCCCAAGTGCCTTGGTCATAAAATATCCTGGTGAGGGCTGTGCTGGGAAGTGTTGCGTAATACCCTCTCTGCCACTGAACCAAAGTGATTTATTTACTGTGATCTATAGGTGGTGCTTGCCCATCTTGTTAAAAAAAAAACTTGTCCATTTTAGTAATAAAAGAGCCGGAAAATAGGTTTTTGTTTTTTTTCCTTTAAGTATTGCAGTGTTTTTCCTTGTCTTAAAAAAAGTAGTGCAGGTGTGCTTATCTTGATTAATTATTAAATACTATGCCACCACTTCCTGTGCCCCCTTTCTGCTTCTTTATTCCAGTAGCATGTAAACTTTAGTGTTTTGCAAGGCCTACTTTATTTGAGCAGGTCTGAGAGAGGAATGCTAAGAAAAATGCTCCAGCTTTTATTTAAAGCACAGGCTCTAGTGTTGGATCTTTGCTTTTTGAGCGCCACTTTATACCATTTGCAAGTTGTATGTCATAGCCTGTTTTTCCTCATCCCTAAAATAGAAATAAAAATAACACACAGTCAAGGTGAGGATTAAAAGATAATTTACATAGAGCACTTAGTATAAGACATTGCATATAGTAATAGTAGCTATTGTATAATTTTATATCATAGTATAAAGTAGCTGTTGATAATAACAAGAATAGTATTATTCCCTCTAGAATAGGAAAGATTGTTCCTTGTACCTACCTAGGGAGAGTGGAGGAAGAGAAAAGAGTATTCGAAGCAAATACTTGCAGTATATTTTGCCTTGTTTGGGGAAAAATGTTTATAGTGCTAACGAGTTATTTAAAAATTTTTCTAACTCTTTTCTGGTTACAAATCAGTAATGATGCATTGACTTTTTCTTCCTTTTGAAGACCTCTAGGCACTTTAAGTAAAGGGTTTTATTAACTTATGTGGGTAACTAATGTGTACATAGGACTGTAGTTCTTTGAGGAAGTATTGGTTCAGTTATGTTCAGATATTATAATCACTCACTTCTGTACTAGCATTGTTGTTTTCCAACTTTCTCTTGTCCCTTGAAAACCTTTTTTTTCCCCCAGAAGTGCTTTTTTTTTAGTGAACCAAGAAGTACCTTTTCTTTTCTTTCTACAGGGTTCTCTTTTTTTTTTTTTCAAAGTCCATTAGCAATTTGCACTTACCAGTGTTTGCATTCTTGTTTGCCTGGTGCTATAGCTTTTTCAGGCATCCCACAATGTGGGCTGGATGGAAGTTAGAGATGTACAAGGCTGGCTGTGGCTGCCAGGAGGCAGTAGGCCCCAAACTAACGTTTCCCTGTTCCCTTAAATGTTTCTAGAGTAGAACTGCTCTTCCTGTGTCATCTACCAAATCTACTTCTTACCCTCTTCTCTAACATTCTCAGTGGATTTTCATAAGCAGAATTACTATCAATTGTACTTCAAACAGTATTTTCTGATTTGGAATTTCTTTATCATTTTTAGATATTATGAAAATAGATGTAATGAAGTATGAGAGTAAATAATTCTTTTCCTAAAAACTTTTTAAAAAGAAGCTTGAAAATGGTGTTTCCTTCATCCCTACTCCCCACCCCTACCCCACCCACCTCACTAGTTTGGAGCACTTTTGTTTCTTAGTCTGGCCAGTTTTTTAGTTTAAAGTTAGAATTATAGTTGTTGATTTTTTATTTGATGTAATCAGTATAATTACTACACCTTGAACATTTCTTGTAAAATTGTTTTTTTCACTCTAATTTTAGAGTGTGAAATACTCTCTTGGTCCCCAGGTTGGCTGAGCCATCATATTAGAATCACCAGGAGAGCTTTAAAAAAGAAAAAAGGATCTGTGCCTCACCTGCAGCAATTTCGTTTGAGTCTGGGGTAGGACTTGGTTGTCAGTGCAGCTCTCCATAAAAGGTTTTACAGTACAGTCAGTGCTAAGAGCCCATGTTCCAGCTAGGATGATTTTCACAATCATTCTTACATTCTTTAGGTAATAAAATACTGCACCTCATACAAGTATGTAAAAGTACCATTAAAAGGTTAAAAATCATTGTATAAACTATTTTATCATGTGGCACTATTAATATTTTTGCTTTTACCTTTGATTATTTGTAAGCATGAGTAAGTGGCTCAAAAAAGCCATACATATTTCTGACAACTTTCCTGTCTCCTTGTCTTAATGATAATTAATCATAAAGTCACAGTGGTAGGGACCTACAGAGAAAACATCAAAGACCATTTGGTTTCTTACAGAAACAGATGTCCTAGACCTTTCGTTCCTTTTTTTTTTTTTTTTAAGGTTCGTAATGCCTGAGAGAGTGAAAAGCTATGTAGTCCAGGACATCATTCTGGCTACCATAGATCTGAGAGTCCAGTCTAACTAATACAATAGATTTTTAAAAATAAATTAAAAATCAAAGATAATGAATATCAAGCTCCTTTGAATTAAACAAACATAGATACTAGTATAAAGCTGTTCTGTCTTACTAGCTTGAGCTAATCCAGAGTTGCTGCAGTCTAGAAAGTAAAGAAGGTTTTTGTCAGTCTAAACCTATTATAATATAAACCTGACTTTGATAACAGGTAAAGCTTTTAAAGGTGTAGAACTCTTATATTTTGGTTCTAGTATTTGTAAGCATAATAAAATGATAATTTTTTTGTAACCTCTCTCACATCTTAAAATTTCCACCAACAATCTTAAATGTAACTTCTAAGATCTTTCTGTGTACATAAAAACGTTGGCTATTCCACATACTAGAGAAAATTAAATTGATGGCCAAAAAAATGAGTAGAGGCTATATAAAAAGCCTAGTCAATAATTTGCAAAAGAGGTTGCAATGGATTGGAGCTATTGATGAGGTAAAATCTAGTTGTATTGCTTTAAAACATCAAAGACCTCTTATTATTATAGAAACAAGTTTGAATGAATACATTATGTATATTAGTTGCTTTTTAACAGATCTGAATTTGTTTCATTTTATAAACTTGAAAAATTTACCATCTCATTTGATCCAACATTAGTGCAAAATCTATCATCACTATATATGTTAAAAGTTCTAGATAGGGGTTTTGTAGAAATGTCACTGAGTTTAAAGTCAGACTTGAATTGATCAAAAAAAATAGTGTAGGGCAGTGGTTCTCAAAGTGTGGTCTAAGCACCCCTGAAGGTTTCTGATACGTCTTCAAGTGGATCTACAAGATTCTCACTTTTGCTAGGCCAAATTCTCTTCATATACTTGAACTAAAACAATATATAGCAACAGATTGAATGCAGAAGCAGATATAGGAATCTGTTTTTTTTTTTAAGCCAGATATTAAAGAGGTTTGTAAAATCATAAAACAATGCCACTCTCCTCACTTCAAAAAAACTTGCAGCTTTATTACTTTTTTAAAATGTTTTCAGGAAATCAAATCATTTTTATTACTTTATTCCTTTACATAAAGTAATATGGGGGAGAGGGTACATCCTATGTGGTACATCCTGCGTGCCCGGATTTGTCTTCTCTGGATACCAGAATCTTGATTGTAATACTCAGTTCAGGTACTTTTCGTTAATAGAATTTACGAGAGTTCTTTAACCTAGTTGTTTTTTTTGTTTTTTTTTAAAGGGGGTAGTGGGGCTTGAACCCAGGACCTCATACATGGGAAGTAGGCACTCAACCACGTGAGCTACATCTCCCGTAACTTAGTTCTTAAGGCAACAGGAAGTTTTGTTAAGGATGACTAAATTCACACTCCTAAATGGGAATTATATACCTTTGATGAACATTACTGTTCACCTATCAGCCTCTATTCCTCCGTTTCTCCTTATGCTAATTACTGATAATTCCATTATGTGGCTAGAGGAAAGTTTGGCAGTCTGGATCCTTGACCCAAACTGTCACTGCTGGAGTGTACACTATTTCAAAGAATTTAGTTAAGTCATAGTCTTATTCAAGATATCATTAATTTAAATGACTGAGTTCTTATCAGTGGGTTTCTTCTGGAGTCTGTTTCTTTTATTACTCTTAGAAGCATGTAAACATGGGAAGCAGCTATGGCTCAATTGGTTGGGCTCCCGTTTACCATATGGGAGGCCCTGGGTTCAATTCCCAGAGCCTCCTGGTGAAGGCAAGCTGGCGCACAAAAGATGATGCAGCAAAGGGAGACAAGCAGACACAGAAAAATGCACAGCAAATGGACACAATGAGCACAAGCAGCAAGGGGGGGATAAATAAATAAATAAAAATAAATCTTTAAAAAAAAAAAAAGCATGTAAGCAGCAACCGAGTGATGCCAAAATGCTCTGTCCCTAACCTGAATGCTCTGTTAGGATTCACTTTGTAGGATTTGTATTCTCTGTGTTCTGTGGCATTTAAGTTCTTTGGCAGTGTGGCAGTTTGATATTATTTATGAATTCCAAAAAAAGGGATATAGATTATTTGTAAACTGGTTGTTTCTCTTGGCGCGATACCCTTGATTGTATTAAATTCAAAGGTTTTACATTTACTTGATTATGTTAAGATTAGGGTTTTGATTCGACCACATCGTTAGGGCATGCAGGGTTGAGTCCCTGCACACTTGGTGAACTATATAAATGAACACTCAATCAAGGAGACAGAAGCAGATATGCGAGAAAAGAGGAAGGGAGCTCCATAGAGACGGAAGAGGATCCTGCAGCCCCAGGAAAAGAGATGAGCCATTTGCCTGATAGTTTACAGCTAACCTTGTGAAGAGAACAGAGCAGCTGAGCCCAGAATGAAACAAAGCCTCCAGTCTATGGCTGAAATCGGAAGGAGCTGGGACCACAGAGCCTTAAGAAAGAGAGGAAGGCTGAACCCTCGCAGACATTGCCCATCATCTTGCTTCAGCATGTGGCAGCAGACTTAACTGTAAACTTTTATCCCAAATAAATACCCTTTATAAAAGCCAACAGATTTCTGGTACCTTGCATCAGCACCCCTTTGGTTGACTAATACAGGCAGGAAATTGTAACTTGCACAGAAAAATGGATACCATGAGACTTCTTGTGCCACTCATTATTAAATAATAAAAAACTTTTTAGAAAAAAATGTGTTATTTCAGTTAATATGTAATGGATTTATTATTTAAATGAATTAAATATTTTTTAACATTTCTCACTTTTAATTTCTACTATAGCAAATATCAATGAATATAACCCACATAAACAAGAGCACTTTGCAGTCCTTAATTATTTCAAAGCATAAATGGATCTTGAGATCAAAACTTTCAGAGCTGCTGATAAAAGTTAATGGCTGAGTAGTTCCTCTTGGGACAATTTTCCTGTAGATAGAAACTATAGACTTGAAAAAAGAAATTTGTTTTGACTACAAGCAGGTATTGGAGAATGACAAAAAGCAGGCAAAAACTGGAGTGAGGTCTACACTTGAAAGAAAGGATCAGCACTGGGTAAATTTCCATTTTTATGACTTTTAGCCTGATAGTGGCCCCAGTTGGGGACATGAAGGCATGGCCAAAACTGGGATAATAATTTGCAGTCTTACTTGCTTGAAGAAAATAGTACAGAGTTCAGACTGACCACACAGCTGGATGGTACAGGGAAAAATCCTAGAAAGGAAATGGTGGGGGAGAGCCCCAAATACTGTGTAAAAACTGCTCAAATCTCTTGCCAACTCCTGAACTATACATGTGTGGAGCATTCTCCAAGCAGCACAGTTAAGGCTAAAAAAACTGAATTAGAGATTTTAACTGCTGCCCACTGCAACAGAGGCAGATCTTGGAGTTTAAATCCAGGCAAGTTATTTATCTGCTTGAAGAAACAAACAAACAAAAATCAACCTTTTTGGTAGAAAAGAATCAGAATCTAGAGATTCTGTATTAATTAGTAATTAGATTACTGTATTAATCACAGTGTCTAGGATATAATCTATAATCTGAAATTTCTAGACATATGAAGAAACAGGAAACCACCCTGATCAAGGGAAACTAACCCCAGCATGACCCAGATGTTGAATTTAATAGAAAAGATTTAAAGCAGCTATTTTATGCTCAAGGATATAAAGCAAAACAAACTTGTAAACAAGTAGGAAATCTCAGCAGAGAAATAGGAACTTTAAAAAAGAACAAAATGGAAATTTTAGAATTGAAGATACAATATCTGAAATAGAAAGTTCCCTGAATAGGTTTAACAACAGAAATAACAAAAAAGAGACTGAACTTGAAGATAGATTAATAGAAATTATCCAATATGAAGAAGAAAGAGAAATAAATTATGTGAAAGTCCTCTATAAACTTCAGTGCTCCGTGTTAGAGTTAAGGATTATTCCAGATTTCTTTCAGTTTTTTCAAGGTCTAAACTCACCTTCCTCTGCCTTTGGACTGACTTTATAGTTTATAAATCAATGCCATCTAAAAGATTCTCTCTCCCCACATGAACCATATCCTTCTTTTCTCCAGGGCTAACGTAAATGTATTCTTTTAATTGCATCCCTTCTGGCTTCTAGAAACTCCTTTCCTCTTCAGTCTTTGATCTGCAGCTCCCTCCTTGTCCTGTCTTATCTGTGCCTTCCCTTCATGGCCTCTGCTTTCTAAAAACCCTTTGTAGTCAGATATTTTTGCCCTCAGTGCTTTCCTAAACGGTTGTCAAGAGTTAACCAGGAACTCCTGGTCACCACACTTGGGGGTGTTTGTAAAGGGCCTCATACCAAGGTTTCTCTGTAGCGTTTTAGACCACTGCCACCTCCTTTCTCCAAGTTTCTCTCCTTTCCTTCATCTCCCTTGCTCTCCTTCAATGATAGTACATTTTTCCCTCTTTTTACTTACTGTGCTTTTTCTATTTTCCAAGGATTTATTCCTGGCTTTTTATTTTCTTCCATTCTACTCTGTAATTCCCTCCACTCTTGGTGACGTCAGCCTTTCCATTTCAGAGGCTTCCTCCCTCTCTCCAGTCCTGCCCCTTCTAGATTTCCATTCCTGCATGCTGTCTCCACTGATCCCTAAACATTTCTGATTCCTAAACATCAGACACCTCAAACTCAGAATGGAATTTAACTCTTCACCAGGCCAGTTTCTGTGCCTCTTCTCTGGTGTTCTGGGAACCTGCCTTTATTTCAACAGCTAGCCTAGAACAGTTATTCTGCAAATATGAGCTGAAGGAATGAATACATTTTTCAAGGTATGTAAGGTAGAATTCTGAGACTCACCTTTGACTTGATCTTCTCTGTGATTGACCACATCCAGTCTACTGCTAAGTCACATCGGTTCAACAGCTGCTGTATCTCTTGATTCCTTCCTTCATTCCCACTGCCATTACTTGGATATTGCAGTAACTCCCTGGCTGGCCTTTTTTTTTCATGCTTTTCCATAGCTAATCTCTTTTTGTACATTGCTGCTAGAGTAATCTTGAATCACAGCCCCCGTGATGGTGGTGGTGGTGATGATGGTAATTTTTATTGGACACTTGTTCTAAGAGCTTATGAACATTATTTTATTAAATCCAAACAATATCCTCTAAGAGAAATACTGTAATTATTCATATTTTGTAAATGAAGAAACCAAGGCCCAGAGCATTAGGTAGCTTGTCATGATCACACAGCTAGTGAATGACAGAGCTTGGAATCCAGGCTGTCTAATTCCAGAGTCCCAAGTTTTAATACTATGCTCCTCTCCCTCCCATAGTATAAGTAACTCATCAGACTGTTCTTATTTAAACATCAAAATTCTGTATTAGCCAAAGGGGTGCTAATGTGAAATACCAAAAATGGGTTGGTCTTTACAAAGGGTATTTATTTGGGGTAGAAGTCCACAGATACCAGGTCATAAAGCGTTAAGTTTCTTCTCACCAAAGTTCATTGCCACGTGTTGGAGCAAGACAGCTGCCGACGTTTGCCAGGGTTCAGGCTTCTTGGGTTCCTCTCTTCCCGGGGCTGCGTTTCTCTCTGGGCTCAGCGCCTCTGTTTCCTCCACAAGGTCTTCTAGCAGATCTGGGGTACTTTTCAGTCTTACATTTTACACCCTCTATAAGCTAACACCTTTTCCTTCTACTTCCTTTTATTTTCTCTTTGCCAAACTGAATTGTTTTGCCTATATACTCATATCCCTCCCTGTACATTTACTCATTAAGTTTTTTTTTTCTGACTGGAATGCTCTGTTCATCTGCCTATTCATCGAATCCAGTTCACATGCCTTATTTTCCACTGGGTCTCCTGTTACTTATCTCCACCTTGCAATATATTCTCTGAACTGCTATTATTACACTTAAAGCTTTTAACTTCATTTCATAATTACTCTATTTTATGCTTTATCTTCCCCATTAGCCTCTTAAGTGCAAGATCTGTATCTGAGTTTTTCCTGCCTCCATGCCTTGTACATTGCATGCCTTCAAATATTTTTTTTACGTATTAAATTTCTCTTCAAAAATATGTGTTGAATAAGTGAAGAATTACTATTACTTATAGACCATTAACCACAAGATTTTGGTATTTGTGGCTTTTGAAGTCTGGCTTTTCTCATTTCCATATGATTCAATAGTTTGTTTTACTAATGTACTAATAATATATAAGAAGAACTGAAGGAAATGTTAATGATCTGTGAGTTGGGGGGTTTTTTTAAAGATAATTTGTAAGGTTAGTGTAAGACCATTTAATTTGAGTTAACTCATTTCATTCTAAGACATACATTTTTGATCTTTCTGATACAGAAATTTTTTGATACAAAGTTTTGTTTTGTGTTTTTATTCTCCCTGTAAATCAATGGTGTTTTAGAATCAGAAATGGGGTAAATAACAATAATTAGTGACTCTCTTTGTTAAATGGCCTCTTGGAACAATACTCATAATTTGGATTTTTGTTTGTATTTTTAGAACATAGGATCAAGTCTCTAGATTGTTTAGCTTGTTTTAGTGCTGCTTAAAGCCTTTTAAAATAAGATGGTAAGGGATAAGAAATTTGTTGTGTTTTTTTAATAGGAAGAATAGGAGAAACTATTATGATTGAATAAGTAGAAGTTTAGAAATTAATGCATTAACATAGAGTAAAATTAGCATGTTGCAGGATTCCTAAAGTACAATGTTAGTATGTAAGTTGTAAAACATGAAAATGAGGCTATACTTTGTTTAGGGCTATATACATATTCAGTAAGAATGTGATGATGCACAAGGGAGTCATAAATCCTGGACAGTGGTTACCTTTGGAGGCAAGGTAGGTGGGGTAGAGTGAGGGAGAGATGCCAAAGGGGTCCTCCATTGTGTTTGTGATGTTCTGTTTTCTGTGCTGAGTAGTGGGTAGATGGGTGTTTGTTATACTGTCCTCTGTGCCTGTTTGTCTATCTGAAATATTTAATAATTTTTTTTAAATGAGGGAAAAATACATGTAGGTATGTATTTATGATATTAAACTTCATCAAAAGGTGTTTTTTTTTTCAAGTTCAAAGATTATATTTCCCCACCCACCCTTGACTCTCTACTCCCTATATCCCCTCTTAGAAGTGAACATTTTCCTGGTTTCTTTGAACCTTTCCAGAGATGTGTACATAAACAAACATATAATTATAAATTCCCCCCGCTCCTTAAAAAAAAAAATTACTTGACTCCATTTAGTCAAGTAGTCTTCTCTATACAATTTTATACTTTGCTTTTTTCACTTAACAATATGTCTTGGAGATTATGCCATATCAGTACATAAAATATATAGCTTTTCAACCTTTTATCAGTAATAATTACTATTACTATTATTTTTACCAGTTATATCCTCGACTTTACCCACAAATAAGCATAAATGTTTTGCTATATCACATCTTCTTAATCAGCAGGAAATCCAGGTTTCTGCCTGATTTTTCTTTCCAGATATTCCTGAAGCTTCCTAAGTTGTCTTTTTGTATAACCTGGCCATTGCCTAGGCTTCTCCAGTTTGTGGGTGCTATATTAGATCATGTCCCCTCCAGGAAATGAGGAGGTGGGAAATTTGGGCTGTGGAGCTAGATTGCCTGGGTTTGAATCCCCTGCCGGCCACTTACTAGCAGTGTAACCTTGGATAAATTACTTAACTCTGTTGATTCAATTTCATCATCTGTAAAATGCATTTAATATTCCTGTCCTCGTAGGGTTGTATTGAGAAGCAGATGAGTGAACAGTGCTTGACACATAGTAAACACTATAAAGTATTAGGTATTTTTATTAGATAATCAGTCTCTCAGCTGACAATTACCCAAGCTACTGCCAGTTTCCAGGTGGCTGATCCCATACCTCCACCTCAACATCTTTAGACCTGGGTCTCTTGGGCTAGTAAAACCTCATTCCCTTTTTAAGATCTGCTCTTTCAGAGGAAGTCCTCCCATCCACCCAGCGATGTCCTTTATTCCACAGTTGACTTCTTCCTAAAGCACCAGGGCTCTGCATAGCTGGGATGAGGAAAGGAGTGAAGTATGCCTTCCACGTGACTGGAACTGTGGCACTCTTAAAATATCCAGGCTTTGCTGTTCATGCTGGGCCTTTTCACCAGAATACTTCTACATGTTCTTCCTCATGCATGCTTTTCCCCTGAAACTCAGTTGTCCTTTCCTACATTCCTCTTCCTTTGGGAACCTTCAGGCTCATATATGTCTGAATCCCAGGATTCAGGGTTGTGGTTCTTTGCTGTAGGATTCCTGGGCCCCATGTAAATCAGGGGATGTGGCTTGACACCTATTTTAAGGGCTTCTGAACTTACTGTGGCTGATAAATACCCCAAACATTCTATGATGGTTGGGAGGCTGATGTTCCCTAAGCACACAGGGGATCCCTAGGGTGCAGTGACTGCTCTCTCCTGGCCTAGGTACCATGTTACATTATTAACATTTATAACTAACATTTGAGGATCAGTGTCCAGTTTACAAGGTAGTTTTACATCTGGATCTCATTTAATTCTGAGACAGGAATCAGTTTCATTCCCATTTTTCTAATGAGGGAACAAGATTAGAAACATTGCTAGAAAAGGACAGACCTTCTTTTTGCTCCCAAGTCTCTCATACCAAGCTATCTTCTTACCAGATGGAGAAAGGCCACATTTTATGCTTTCAGCAGAATTTATATCAATTGCCATAATGGGATTTAATATTAGCTAGATTTGGGGTGGAATTAACAGTTTTGAGAACTATCAAATAATTGCATTTAAGATTAAGTCTCCTTGCTACTCTGCAGGTTTATGTGAACTGTAGCCAATTTTGTAAAAATCAAATAAACAAAAACTCTATGTTGTACTTTTTTTCAGAGCCACAATGGACACTGCTAGTCATAGCCTCGTCCTTCTACAGCAACTGAACATGCAGCGAGAATTTGGTTTTCTGTGTGATTGCACGGTTGCTATTGGAGATGTTTACTTCAAAGCTCACAGAGCAGTGCTTGCTGCTTTTTCTAACTATTTCAAGATGATATTTATTCACCAAACAAGGTAAGGGTGTGTGTTTGTTAAGTCAGAAGAATTTTTAATATTGTGATATATATGAGCCCCATTATAACATTATTTATGGTACTTTTTTATATGTGAGATCATCTTGAGATATGAAAAATTATAATTTTGGCACATTAGTAATTAAAATTTTCAGCATGTAGGATCTATGGTAGAAGATGAGGATTATAATAATAACAGCTAAAATTTATTGAAAGCTTATCCCATACCCAAGCACTGAATATTTATTCTATCTTGTAAATAATACTGTTATTCCTATTTTAGAGAAAAGAAAACTGAGACCGAGTTGTTAAATAACTGGCCTATCTAACTAATAAGTTGGATTCAAATACAGATCTGTCTGACCCTAAAGATCTGTTCTCTTATTATGTTGTTGATATTTATTCTTTAACACTTTCCTAGCAAGGTTTCAGTGCCATAATTCTACCCATTTTATATTCCATATTACAGTTCAAAGGTCTTTTTTTTTTTCAAATATTTTATCAAAAAGTGTTTTTATTTGCTGTTTAAAATTTGAGGGAAGCGGATGTGGCTCAAGCAGTTAGGCGCCTGCCTACCACATGGGAAGTCCCGGGTTCAGTTCCCAGTACCTCCTAAAGAAGACAGGCAAGACAGTGAGCTGGCGCAACAGGCTGGTGTGGCAAGCTGACGCAACAACATAATGCAACAAGATGACTCAATGAAGAGACACAACGAGAAAATACAATGAGAGACACAACAAGCAGGAGCAGAGGTGGCTCAAGCCATTGGTTGCCTTCCTCCCACATGGGAGGTCCCAGGTTCAGTTCCTGGTGTCTCCTAAAAAGAAGACAAGCACACGATGAACAGACACAGAGAGCAGACAGCGAGCACAAACAATGGGGGGAGGGGGGACCGAAATAAATAAATAAAATAAATCTTTAAAAAAAAAAAAATTGAGTTACCTGACATGATAGGTATGTGGGGAGAGAGTAGAAGAGCAGTATTCAGATTCTGAGCTTTTACTAAAGAGCTTTAACCATCCTACTTTATAAGCAACAGAACACTGTTTTGTTTTGTTTTTCTTAAAGGACCTTACTTGGGAGTGGAGGTTGCTCAAGCAGTTGGGCACTCGCCTCCCCCATGGGAGGTCCCAGGTATGGTTCCCAGTGCCTCCTGAAGAGGATGAGTGGACAGCAAGCAGACAGATGAGGGAGCCATCTTGGGGTGGGCGATAAAAAAAATAAAAAAAAGACTATAAAGTACCTTACTTGAAATAATTAGGAGTCCAGCCTCAATTAGGCATTTTTGTTTAATTGTTCATTCATTCAAATGTTTATTGTGTACTTCTGTGCCAGGCACTGTGCTAGACCCCAGTAACAGGTAGAGTATACTCCCTGCCCTCAAGAGGTTCATAGTCTGATAGAGAGGTAATGCATGTAAAGAAAATAATTGCAGTGTAATTGACCACTCTGTGCCTAAGTTTCATTGTCCATAAAATGCTAGAATGGTATACCTACTCCATGGGAGTTGAGAAGATTGACTAGATGAATAACATTAAAATGCTTAGAACAGAGCTTTGTACTGTTAGCTACTGTCATTAAGTCTTTAACAGAAGTGTATAAAGTGGAGTAGGGTGTTGCTAGCCCTATTTAGAGAAGATTTGAAGAGGCTTTACAGAGGCCCTGGATCTCAAAGGATCAGGAGGAATTTTCCAGATATTGTGGAAGAAGGCAAGAAGGTGCATCACAGGCAGAGGGAAAAAATACATGAAAACATATATAGATATGAACCAGGCCAGCACAGTCAGAAAACTGAGTAGATCAGCATGATTGGAATGTTTGACATAAAGGGGAGAGGAGAAGAGGTTGGAGCAGGGGACCAGGTCCTGGGCAGTCTTTTCTGCCATGCCAAGGAGTTTCCTCTCTGACCTAAGTGTCAGTGTAGACTAATTTCACTGTATTAGAACCACTACTTTCAGATCAGTCTGCTTTGAGAGCTGAGAGCTAGTTCATCCCTTAAGGCATCTGTTGTATGCCAGGCACAATGCTGCAGTAGACTCAGGAGATACAGAGGTAGCAAGCCTGCTGTGTGGTATCCTTCTATTAAGCAACTAAACATCCTCAGTTAACAGAGGTCTGTACCAATATAAAAATTCCTGCCACAGACAAGTGGGTAAGTCAGAGCTAAGAGTGAAATCCAGGAGAGGAAGAAGTGATCCCAAAATATCAGGACTAAAGAAATGGAATGCTAGCTTGTTGACACCCAGTGCATTCTGCTGCATTGACGCACGGACTTCTGCTTCAGGAAGTCTACTGATTGATGCCGTTGTTTCTGGACATCCAGTACTTCTTTCAGGTTGTCTTTACCCTAATTTTGCAGGGGGGTTCATGATTTCTTGTTACACAGTCATTTCCATTTTTACCTGAATTCTAGATTCGTATTTAAAAATTGGGTTTAGGGTTATTTTAAAGTTTTTCAAAGTTATAGCTGTATTCATTTGTGATTTAAATAATAGATATATCAATATATTTTGGAAGTCAAAATAAGGTTAGTATAATTTAAATTCTAAATATTACCAATTTCAGTACTCTTAAGTTCCTTAAGAAGAGGGCATCTATTTTATTCATCACCTAGTATACTGCATGCCACTAAAGAGGCACTCGATAAATGTTGAACTTATCAGAATATCTTTCTGTGTTTCCTAATGTTAGACAGTAGATTGAATACATGACAATTTGTTGGGCCCAAAATTGGTATAAAATTAAAGTTTAAGCTTTTGTTGCTGTGTTTCATCAAGGGAGATTGAGAAGTTTGAACTTCTTAGAAAGAAATTGCTTTAGCCTAAGATTATATATACTGTTGGCTAAAAATCCAACTATGTTGTGTTTAATTTCATGTGGGGCTGTTTTTTGTTTTAACAGTGAATGCATAAAAATACAACCAACTGACATCCAACCCGACATATTCAGCTATTTGTTGCATATTATGTACACTGGGAAAGGGCCAAAACAGATGGTGGATCACAGTCGTTTGGAGGAAGGGATTCGATTTCTTCACGCCGACTACCTTTCTCACATTGCAACTGAAATGAATCAAGTGTTCTCACCAGAGACTGTGCAGTCTTCAAATTTGTATGGTATTCAGATCTCAATGACCCAAAAAACAGCTGTCAAACAAGGGCTGGAAGTCAAAGAAGCTCCTTGCAGTAACAGTGGAAACAGAGCTGCCACCCAGGGTGACCACCCCCAGTTGCAGCTCTCTCTCGCTATTGGGCTGGATGATGGCACCACAGACCAGCAGAGGGCCCATTCTGCCACCCAGGCCTTGGAGGAGCACCAGAAGCCCCCAGTGTCCATCAAGCAGGAGAGATGTGACCCAGAATCTGTGATGTCCCAGAGCCACCCCTCACCCTCCTCAGAGGCGACGGGCCCCACTTTCACTGAAAGCAGTATCAAAATACACCTGTGCCATTACTGTGGAGAACGTTTTGATTCCCGTAGTAACCTGAGACAACATCTCCATACCCATGTGTCTGGATCCCTCCCATTCGGTGTCCCAGCCTCCATTCTGGAAAGTAATGATCTTGGTGAAGTGCATCCCCTTAGTGAAAATAGTGAGGCGCTCGAATGCCCCAGGCTCAGCTCCTTCATTGTTAAGGAGAATGAAGAGCAGCCTGATCACTCAAATCGGAGCACCACTGAGCCTTTGCAGATCAGTCAGTTGTCTTTGATCTCCAAAGACACAGAGCCAGTAGAATTAAACTGTAATTTTTCTTTTTCAAGGAAAAGAAAAATCAGCTGTACCATCTGTGGTCATAAATTTCTCCGAAAGAGCCAGTTGCTGGAACACATGTATACACACAAAGGTAAATCTTACAGATATAACCGATGCCAAAGGTTTGGTAATGCATTGGCCCAGAGATTTCAGCCATATAGTGATAGCTGGTCTGATATTCCCCTGAAAAGTTCTCGTTTGTCACAAGAACATTTAGACTCGTCTTGTGCCTTAGAGTCAGAGCTCTCACAAGAAAATGTGGACACTATCCTAGTTGAGTAGCAGCTGCTTTTTCAGAATTTTTTTTTAGCAGCATCATCTAAATGCTTTATTAGGCATAGTTTCACTTTTTAAAAAAGTTTTTATTATGGTAACATATATAAAACATGAAATTTCCCATTTATACTACTTCAGAATTTTTACTCCAATTCTAAACAAGAAAATTCATAGGGCATTTTTTAAGTTCATAAATTATTTTCCTCCTCAAGTTTTATTGACTTTTTTTCTTTACCATTTATCCATAGTTTTAAGGTTGTATATATTAGGTCTTCTTGTTATAAAACATATTAATACATAGCTATTAAAATGTAGCCTTTAATTAGGGCTGTGAACTTTTCATAAATCAAAACACACTTTGGAAATCAGAAATCAGTGTAGAAATATGGGAACTCTAGAGTGAATTGTTATTTATAGAATTTCCTAAGTTATTCTAGGTTATAATATCAGTAAAATCAAATTGAATATGAAGTAAATGAACTCTGTTTTTAAAGAATATTCCAGTCTATCATTTTTGGTTAGTGTTTCACATGAATTAAGCCCATCTGAGTGTTATTTCAAAATATTTTCTGCCATATAAGAAATTAATAGTTATTTTAAAGCAAAATTATATGTTATAATGCATAAGAAATTTGTTTTGAGACATAGCTATACCAAGTCATGAGTAGTTTTAAAGTTACTTTTTAATTATTAGCTCTGCAACATCTTATATGACTTTCATTTATTTTTTAACATTGCAATACCTAATTTTCAATGAAAAATATTTTAATTGAAAGGGAGAAGAGTCAGAGAAACATAAAAATCCTAAAGAGAGAAACAGTAAGATATATACACATAGATAGGCATACAGAGAGATTCAGGTAAAGCTGCATTGACTAACTTCCAATCTTGTTACCTTAATCTAGAATGTTTTCTTACTGACCTTAAAAGCAATTTGAGATTTTTATACTCAGAGGTTTATGTGAATTTGAAAAGGAAAATGATAAAATACAAATCATCTTTCTACACTGTGTCAGAGGATTTTCTAGACAGCCTGGGTTGATGTGAATTTTCTAAAAATCACTTGAAAAAGTAATTTTTCAGTGAGCATTCTCTTTTTTCTGGTCCATAAAACCAGCAGAATGGATACATTCAGTGTTCTAGAACTATGTTTAAAATCCTTGATGGTAGCTTTCCCTCTGTAAATAAACTTAACTCCCTTCTTATAATGGTAAATCTTATAAAGCTAAAACCCTGGAAAAATTAAAGTTGATGGAATAAATGATAGGTTTTCTTGTTCTGTGCATCTGGGAAATAGCTGGTCAGACTCTACCACAAAGGATGGATCTAAGTTTTTTCTGAAATTTTAAAATTTCAAATATCAGATAGTCAAGAATAATAAGAGAGGCTTAAAACAGCCTCATTTTTTTGTGTGCTGTCCTGTTAAATTCTGTGCCTCACACACATTTTCATAAATCTGCTAAATATGGTTTGTGAGGCTTAGAATTTAACTGCATACAAAAACTCACTCATGACTGAACACTTCTGAGGATATTACCTGACACATCTCAACAGCATCAGTGTTCAGTCAGGAGTGTGGTCAATGAGTAATCCAGTTAATTCGAGGGACACAAAGGTTTTCTATGGGTAAACTGAATTTAGGTGAATTACAAAGAAGTTTTTCTTGAGGGCTGAATGAAGAAAACCTTTTGGCAGCAGGTTAGCAATTGAGTTTCTGCCTTAGACAAGTGAGCAACAAAAGCCTCCTGGGGTCAAGATTGATGTTTATTGAGAGCAAAATCTAACTAACTATTGGTATAGGATCAGTTGTGTTTGGAGTGGCTAAAACAAATTTGTTGCTTTTTTGGGTCAGAACTTTACCTGATCTTAAACTTTTTTCTACCAAATCATTTAAGCAATTATTCAAACTCATTCTTCCTTAAAGATTTCATCTCCCAGGAAGAACAGAAATATTAACATTAATCTCGTGTATTTCAGGCTATTCAGGATATATTACCTAGCCTTCTTCACATGAAATCAGACAACAGTTTTTCTGATTTTTCTCTTCTACATTCTTTCCTGCTTGCCCAGTCATAGTCCTTGACACAGGAAGTGTGTAGCTAAAAGGTGAGGATTAGAGGTGTATATGGGTTGTGGGGTAGGCAGCAGCAATTCAAGGCAGTCTGGAGAAACGGTAAGAAAGAGTTTGTTTGTGGCCAGCTGACCATGATAGACAGCACTAATTTAAAGTAAAACATTTGTTGGGTATTAGGAAAATAGAGGCTAACTGTATTTCTATTCTTATTCATATAGTTCCTTTTAATATTAGGAATTCAAAGCAAATGTTCTTTCTTTAATCTTCATAAGATTTTCTCTGATTTAGGAAGCAGAAAAATGTTAACTGCATTTTACAGGGAGAAAGTCCTAGAAAGCTGGGTTCCTGGTGAGCAAGAAAATAGTGGTGTGGGGATTGATCCCAGCTTTTTTTTTTTTTTTTAATTCATTCAACAGGCATTCAAAAAAAAAATTACTTTCATATGCTTAATTCTGTGCCCTGGGTCTATTTTTTAAAGACCTGGTTCCTCACTAAGATAATCTACTTTGTCTATAAATAATTCTTCTGGTTAAACTCTTTGGTCCTGACTATATTATCTGCAAAATGGAGCTAAAATCTTAACCTGTATCCTAATAATAGAGTGTAGTTTGCATGATTACTGAACTCTTAAAACCGGAAATGTTATATGCACTTTCATCAATGTATCAAGCAAGTACTGAAAAGACATTTTCCTTTTGGATCAGCTTAAAATTTCCCCTACTTTCCATATTCTACGTATAGTTGTTTTCTGGAGAAAAACAGACTATTTGTCCTTATTAGCTTATTGTCAGAACTCAGTGTCTGATGAGTGCAGTCTGCCTTATAAAAAAAACCAAAATTCTTCATTTATGACTCCTTGTTTTCTTACACCTTGCTCTGACTTTCTGATTTCCCATCTGTAAAATGAATATAAGCAATACCTACCTCACAGGGGTGTTGTGAGGATTTGTATTAAAATTGTGTTATATTCTCTCAGTATTATTGATAAACCAGCCAGATAAAGAAAACTGCATTCATTCTGTAGCCAAACCTATTAACTCCAGTATTCCAGGTTGTAAATTCTAGAAGTCTTAGAAGCAGTCATGCAGTATTTAATATTCAGTAACTAACTGAAAGAACTCTTATTTTTACTTTTTATAAATGCCCTAGAAGCAGCCGTGTTGCTAGAAGTCCTAGTGTACCATAATCATCGGTATTTCTCTTTAACCTTCAGGGAAGAGGAGGAGATTAGTTCTTTAGCATTATTGGGAATAAAATTTTGCTAATTTCAGCTTTATGGAAAGTTCCCCCAAACATATTTTTTACTCATATGAAAAGGAACAAAAAAAAAATGAAGAAAATATTTTCTTTTCATCTAGGTGATCTAAATAGTAGATGGAGACAGGAAGTGGAGCAGAGATAAAAACAGTAATTCATTTTGTTCTTTTAAAATAGTATTAGAAACACAGTGAATGGACACAGTAAAACACAAGCAGCAAGGAGGGGATAAATAAATAAATAAATAAATCTTTAAAATAAAATAAAATAGTATTAGAAAAGGCTCCACTTGAAGTGGAAGGAAATACATATTAATCATGGAAACAGATAACAGTCTGGAAAATGTATAATTCCTTTAAGATTTATTTGCGCAGGCAAATTCTTGATGTTATAACTTGGACCATTGATGATAAGTTAACAGTTTTTTTTGTAGTAATTGGTAAAATTGGCCATGTAAAGAATTTTTATAAGTTATTTGTGTCTTTGTATGTATTAGGCTAAATGTAGCTCTATGGATTTCTATTATAATTAGTTTTAAAATTCTTAAGCATGAAATCTGTAAATGATTATATTCTCTGCTGTAGTTCTGTGTTTTTTTTATTGGACTTTTTTTTTTTTTTTTGGACTTTTTGAAAACTAGTGAGGTTATATGATTTCCAAGCCTGCATATCTTAAATACAAGGAGTCACAAACTGTAATTTTTGGCTTCAGGACCTGGAAGAATCCCTTGTGCTTCAGTATGTATCTGTGCCATACTTGATGACTTAATAGATATTGTTCCAGATGCAAGTAGTATTAATGTCACCAGCTCCTCTGTTTTGTGCCAAATAGTCACTTAGCCAGATTAGAGCAAATATCAACTCAAAGTACTTTAAAGAAACTTGGATTACAAAAACTTGTACAATAAAAAGGTCCACTGAAGAAATCTTCAAAATTCAAGTAACACATAGCAAATGCAGTAAACTGAAATCAATAATACATTGTATGGTTAAATTCTTCCTCCTAATGTACTGTGACTTTGCTTTAGAGACATTTTTAGAAAGTTTTGTGTCATCTGGTTAGAATGGAGACCCTGGATTTCATGTATTTTATCATGAATAAATTAATGTGAATTGATCATAAAACCTTTTATTAGCTCATCTTATAGAATGTGTTCTTATTTTACAGCGATGTCTGCCAAATGTTGTCTTCCTAGTGTTAAGGTAAGTAGTCTCTGTGCTGAGTAGCTTTTTGGATGTGTGATGCAGAAATGTGTCAGTGAGCCCATTTCTTATCACCATAATCTCTGTTAACAGAAAATTGGTGTCCTAGCCAGGTGTTTTCCAAAAACCATCTCTAGAAAGAAAGGTAATAATTACTCATTGTTTTCCAGAAGTTTCCTGTTTTGTTCCTTTCTTCTCTGTTTATTCTCTACTGTATCTCCTCCCTCCCCAGCCACATAATTTAGAACAGTGATTCTCAACTGGGACAGTCCCCTTCCAGAAGCCATGCGAAAGAGTGTCACAATGGGATATGTGTGTGTGTGTGTGTGGGGTTGCTGCTGGCATCTGGTGTGTAGATGTCAGAGATGCCACTAAACATCTCATAAAGCAGAGGACAGCCCCCACATGAAAGAATTAACCAGCCCAAAGTGTTGTTGCCAAGGTTTACCAACCGTGGTCTAGGAGCTTAAAATAAGTTTTGTGGTAGTTGTCAAGAGTTAAAAGATGGGAAGCGGGTGTGGCTCAGTGGATAGAGCCCCCGTTTACCATATGGGAGGCCCGGGTTCGCATCCCGAGGCCTCCTTGTGAGGGCAC